>VXAC01003061.1:1929872-2165419 GCA_013399225.1 Rhipidura dahli | reverse complement strand
AAAAAAAAAAAAAAAGCTACCTCTGTGCAAATTTTATTTCAGAGCATTACTTCATTTTTTCTTCCCTTACCAAGAGCTTTCACATGGAGATATATAAAGAAACCCCTCTGAAAGGAATTGCCTATCTTGTGATACTTTTCCCTCCTTTCAAAGGAGAAAGAAAAGAAAAGTCAAGGAAAGAAAGAAAAATCTACGAATATCTATTTCCATTTTAGCCCAAGAGATTTTTTATGATGCAAGCTTTTGGTGCTGTCATTGTTTGGACTGTGCTAGGTGTTTTTACAAAGTGTCCAGAAATTATTGGATTTTTGTTTCCAGTATCAATTAAGCATGAGAATGATCTCCAGAAGCCTGAGGTACATACTCATCCTCTTCCCCTCAGTGGGAGCCGGGCTGGTTGTGTCACCTCTAACCAGCAGCACGACAGTGGCCACCCCATGTCCGTCCCATGCTGCACAGGCACAGAACAGCACTGCTCACTGTGGGGCTGCAGGATTTCCCCTGGCTTCAGGCACTGAATGTTGGCAGGCAATAACCTAAATCCATGATGAAGCAAAATAGGAAAAAAAGGGGAAAAAAATCTCACATTGATGGACCTTGACCTGAAAGAATATTAGAAATGTTTCTTTGCCAGTCAACACACACACACACACACACACACACACATACACACATACACACATATATACACAACATTTTCTAAGCAATCCATTTGCTAGAAAAGAATATGAAGAAGTAAACTCCTTATCGTTTCTCTAAAGAGATCTTAACACATTCAAGTTGTCATATTTCCTAGAATTTAACAGGGTTTCATGCCTGAGATCGGAGATGTGATTTCTGGGGGTTCTGTAGAAATGCAGCTAGGCTGTGGAAAGGAATTTTGGGGAGGTGTTATTTGTAGATGCCCAGGAAAGGTTTTTAGACATTCAGGGATTAACTTGTTACTCACTTCCTTACATGAGCTACATCCTCCAAAATGCTCTTTATGAAGTGGTTGTGCTGAACCCACACTACTCTGGAGAGGAAAGGCAGGACTTTGAACCTCAGGAAAGGTGGGCTGTTTAAAAGGTTAGACCTCAGCCTAGTTAAAAACTTACCTTTTTGCCCCTCAGGAAATACCCACTTTTTGTAATGTTTTCATTCTTAATGGGGACCTGGGGGCAGGCTACCTGCTTGTTGATTTTATCCCTTTGGCTGTGCTCCCTTTCAAAATGCAACTGTGTCACATCACTAACTTAAAAATTAAAATTTTAGGAAGCATTCTTCAATTCACTTGAAAAATCAGTATCTGATTAGGTCAGAATACTTCAATGACAAATTTTAAGAAATATAATCTGTAGTCCTAGAATCAGATATGGCCTAAATCAAGAAGTCATTAGACCAAAATATCAACTGTTTCTCTCCAAATTTGGGAATTTCTCATTTTAAGGAAACATTTTCTTCAAACAAGAATGAAAATGGGTTTGGTCAAAATCAACATGGATGCAGACATTTTCAGTTCTGATAACCTGGAACATTCCATAGGAAAAGGACTAAGTAGGAAAAACCAAAACAGAATTTAAAATGGTATTTATCCTTTTTTCTTCTCCCTCTTTAAGAACTTTAAGAATTTCAATCTTGATGGGTGAATGTGAGACCTACCAGCAATGTTTCCACCTACCTGTAGAGGGACAGACTTCAGGGAGCCGTGGCACACTGCAGTCACCCTCATCATCATACATCATTCATCTTACAGTGGCATCAGTAATGCCTGTGCCTTCAGAGGAGAAGACTCCTAATCTCTCCCTGAGGATGCAAGCAGGGCTGAGCTGTTTAGGGTTACACCAAGGAAAGAGACATAAAGAGAGGGCTCAGGAAGCTTGATTTTCTGTTCCTGATATTTGAAAGCTTTACTCTGCACTCATGCTATGCCTTACCACTAATTGGAGTGCCAGTGGCCATGGTCTGTTGATACAGTGACTTTCTCCTGTGCTTTGCATTGCTGGAGTATCAGCTGTTTCACTTTTGCTATGAGGAATTGCTGACACTTCTTTAGGCACAGAGAAGTGCATGAGGGAGATGGGAAAGAAGAGCTAAATTCTCCTCAAGGTCTGTGTCAGAAAGTGTTGCACTAATTAAAGTCATTAAATCCATCTATTTCCCAGTCACTGTTAATAAACTGTTACCTTTAATAAACCCGTCTCCTTTGAAATGGAGCCATCATATTTTTTATGGGGATTCTTTTTCCTACCAAGGGATCTTTCAACACTGTTCTTGGTTCAAAAGGGAAGAGGAGTAGATTTTAAAAAGACTTTATTTTAAGAAAAACAAAAAAGAGCAAATGATGAAAGTCATCCAGCTTTGCTTTAATGAAAGTATCTATCTGTACTAACTGAGAGCCTCACTGCAACTGGAATATCATGGACACCCTAGTCTTGTACCAGGAACAGGAATATATTCTGGCTAATCAAATAAGACAAATCCAAAATATCTGTACATAGAAAGAAATACCAAATGATCCAATAGACTTGCTGTGCACACTAGGAAAGAGAAGCAAGAGCACATTTTACTCCTGATGAATGACACTCTCTCAGAGCAGTGTGCTCAGCAGATCCCCCACAGCTGAGGCACAACAGCAGCTTTTGCAGAGCAAGACCCTCCAGAAGAAAGACTAGAGAGGAGTTCATAGAGCCACAATCCAGAGTATCACAAGCCTTAGGCTGTGCTGGCCCTCCACGCGGACCTGAGGTTCAAGTTGGTGTCCAGGTGAGGATGGGTGGACTGTGGGTGTGCAAGTGAAGCCATTCACCCCACTGTATTGTTTTTAAAAGAGCAGGGAAATGATGTTAGAGTGTAACTCCTCCAACACATTCCCATGGCCTGTCCCAGAGCTTGAGACACCACCTGTCTGTGTTGTGCCTGGCCTGAAGTAAGTGTTGAAAAGCCAGGGTCAGAAACTGAAATGATGCTGAAGGGCTGCCATCTGGATGGCTGCTGGGAGATTGACCACGGCTTAAACTCCTACAGCCCAGGTTGGAGGGGATTTGGAAGGGCTGGGTCTGGCCATATGTTGGGAGGTCATCAAACTGACGAGATGGTCTGAGTCCAAGTCTCAGTGTCCACGCCACAAAAAAAAAGTCAAGACTATTAAAGGCCAAGATCCCTTCTTAACCCTCCCCACTCTCTCCATCAATAAGGGGCATCAAACAATCAATGACTGGAGCTGCACCGGTAACATTTCATTTAGTAAAAGATGCTTGGGAACCTCAAATGAAACCTACTGGCAGATCAGTGGAGTGATTTTACAGGCTTTTACATTATATTAATAAAAATAAAATTCCAAACATGCCAGAATTACACTATGACCCAGAACAATAAAGTGAAGCTGTAATGGAGATGAACTGCATTGTTCTATTAATAAAATATAAAGGTTTTATTGTTATTGGGAAAGATTGATTGATTCAAATCAATACCATGTCACAGCATATTAATGTTTTTCTTCACTAATGAAAAAACAGGGCCTGATGTGATTACACTCTCTTACGACCCATTTGAAACACATAATGGGCTGGTGAAAATGAAGATTGCAACTTGCAATTTTACTCCTTGCTAGGTGCTTGATCCTGGGGAGGTGATGAGTGAGTCACCTGTGCTTTCAGAAAAGTCTGCAGGAGAGGAAGGTAACTAACATTTATGAAAATGCTGTCAAAACCCCCCTGACTGGACTCCACCATCCCTGCTCCCAACGAAAAACTGGAAAAAAGCCACGGAGGACCTCTGGAAAAGTCTTCAGCCTACTACATTTTCTGCAGCACTCTATCCAGGCCCAAAACATATCAAGTGACTGCTGCTTGACACAGTGGTGTACTTGTTAGGAAGTTTCCATGAGGGACACCGGGACACCTTTGGTTTTGCAGCATGAAAGGCTTTTTAGTCGAGCCACGGGCTTCTTCCCTCAGCCTGTGCAGTCCTTCCACAGCCCACCCAAGGAACCTGCCTGAGATCAACAGAGATCACCTTTTCTCCCCACTGGATGCCTGTCCTCCTTGCTGCACAGATGGCCAATTAGTGTCAACTGGAATGTGATGCTTTTAGTGATGTGGACATTTGTTGGCTGGGACCTGGACTGAGCCTGATCGATTGCATTTAATAAATTGTCTGTGTTTGTTTGGGGAGAATATATAACCTCTGTGTAACAGCAACAGTTGGAAAAACAGGTCTTAGGGAACTGTTGATATTTTTGTGAATTTTAACATGAATTTAGCATCAGTAGTATAACACTCAGTAAATTAAATTGATTACTTTGCCAAGAGATCCTTTAAAAGTGTTAATTAATGATAAATCAATAAAAACTATTCAACATGAAAATCAATTACATCCCTGTTTACATTATTTAACTCCAAACATTTCTGGTTTGTGTGCTTGTAATTAGCAAGCTATAAAAGATGCCATAAATAGGCGCATAATGAGAGGAACTGTTTATAAATGATAATTGGTATTCATTCCCACTGAGCTAAAGGTTATGTGATTACAAACTGTTGTGCAGAAAGGGTTAAACCTCTTGCAGAAAGGAGGTTTTACAGCACACAGCTCTGGAGAAATCTTTCCCACAAAACACCCCTGATAGAAAAAAGCCCCTGTACATGAGTGCTGATGTGAAGAGCAACATCTACCAGGTGTTCCTTAAAGCCTATTTACATCCATTTAGGATCACTGCATGGGGAAAAAAATCTACCCTTTGGGCTGTGGTGGAGACAATAAGAAATGGAACCTCGCACGAGGAATTCAGTGTTAATAAAAATCATCATCCAAACAACATCTCTACAAAGTCTAAAGGAAAGATACTAACACTGAAATGCTGCCAAAAATCTGGATGACCATCCTGTTAACAAAACTGAGGACAGGAAAAAGGACACAAGGGTGTCTTCTGTCATGATGGGTGACAAGGATGTTGCTCTACCCAATACCTCCTTCAAAGATTAAGACCAAAGGCTTTCACAGAGGGCTAAGAGAGGATTACAGGGTCTTCAAGCAGCAGCCAAAAGCCCAAAACACTGAGCAACAGCCTGTATCTCCAGAAGGCAACACTGGATTATTTCCCATAACACACAGAGATGAAAAAACTTTCCTGAGGAGAAGCAATCTCTCGTTAATCCCCAATGCTGAAAGCAGCCTCCTCAGTTTTAGAGACCGAGACCTGATCTAAACTCAACAGGTTAAAAAAAACCCCATGATCTGGAGACCAGGGACCTTCTGCTAATGGTTTTTGCTAGTCTAAGGATGTCACCAACATCTGACAGTTTTGGCTTTGACAATGTCTCCTCCCAAGGAAAATGAATGTCAGCCTTTTACCAAAGCTGCTATTGTGAGGGCAACAAGCATCAAGAACCCTTGACCGAGCAGGTCTGACCAGTGAGTTTCTGGTGATAAAGCCAGCAGAGTCAAAAAACTTGTTTGCAAATCCAGAGCTAGACCATTTTTCTACCTTGTCTGGGCATATGCACATTTCCTTTCCTTTCTGGATGGTGATTTAGAACAATTACATTGCACTGCTTTCCCTGACTTGCACAGAATGCAACTGCTTCACAGAACACATAGATAAGAATTGGAAGTTTAGAAAAAAGAGTCTGTTTTGTGTAAGGAAGAGAGCCTTACATAGTTCTGAAAGCAACAGCTCAATCTCATTGCTAAGAATGCAAAAAACATATTCTGGTCATGGCAATTATGACTTGGAGACCTATTTGCCCAAGAGGGCTATGATTTGCTATTGAGAACCCAAAGCATTACCAATGAAGAAAAACAATTGTATGCATCTGCATCTTTAAATCACTCCATTGATGCCTCTAGTCAGCTCAGGTGGATTGTCTTAAAATCCACATGGAAGCTGATAAATGGCACAATTCTTCAAGTGGCAGTGAAAACCTCGGCAGAGTTTTATTGTGCTTTCAGCATTCCTGAAAGTCAAAAAAAAAATCCAGCTATACTGTGGTCACTGACAGACTGATGGGAACACATTCACTGCAAAACTACTGAAACCAGGCTTTCTAAAGGTATTGTTGTTAATAGGAGACAGAAAATTCCAACTAAAATGTCAGAGCTGGATGTCTTAGATCTCACACATGTAAGTTCCTTCCAGTTAAGAAGGTACACGACACCATCTATACATCAAGGTATAATTATGTTTACCCAGGTATACATACACATGCATGTATGTATGTACATGCCACACAAAAAAACCTCTGCAAAAGTTTCCTGGAAATGCCCAAACTAACCAAACAAGTGTCAGATCATATCAACAGTGGCCTTAATATGGGAACAACTAAGTGCAGCAAATCTATAAAGTTGCAGAACAGAGAAATACCTTCCTTATTTTTCCTGACCTCTCCCAAATCCTACTGAAAAAAATTTTTACCACTGATTCCCTGCAGGCCCATATCAGTGCTCTTTGTTGGGAGCTAGGCAGGAGCCAGGCACTATGCTATGATCCCTTACCTCCCTGAAGGGAAGATTTCCCTGCACCTGTAAAACCACCCATGCCAAGGACTGGCAGCTTCCCAGCACTTGTCCCTGCTTTCTTGTGGGCTCCATGACAGCAAGCCTACTTTTTGGGCAATCAGAAAGACCAGGATTGGGAGAGTAAACGATGTCCCAGGTTTGGGGAAGAGGTGGAGGTAGTTCTCGAGTAGTTGTATGGTACTTGTTAACATTTTTTTGATTGAAGCCATACTGATCCTTTGGTCTTGGAGGACAAAAGGTTGGCTTTAAATGATCCTAGTTCTTTTTCTTTTGGCTTTCACTTTTCATATATCCTTCAAGCTGTCCACTTTTAAAGGGATATTGCATTTGAATGTCACAACACTTTCTGATCTTCTTTTTGCTGTCACTGTTACAAGTAATAGTGAAATACAGAAAGAAAGTAGAAAGAAAAACTGGCCTCAGCTTTCCCAGATTTTCTGTCTTTGGAAGAATATTCTTGTCCTTCCCAGTAAGCACACATTTCCCACCTGCTGGCATTGAGCTCTCCCACACAGCTAATAGACCACCATGTCTCAAAGGGGTTTGCGAGTTTTCACAAAAAGGTTATGTTGCCCTTAGGTTTGGTTTGGGTTGATTTCCAAAACTTTCACTGGAAAGCTTTAAAAAGCCTCTTGGATTTTCACTTTTCTTTTTTTTTTTTTTTTTTTTTTTAAACATACCTCCCCTTAAAAAAAAATTTTTTTTTTTTTTTAAACAATCCTCCACTTAAAAACAGATTATTTTTCTCTGGAGAACGAAATGTTCAGTGTAGACCCATTTCATTTTAAATGGAAGCTAAATGGAGAGAAAACCCCTAATACTGCTTACAGACATTTCCATGTAGGTCAAGTACAACAAATCTGCATTTTTGAGCAGCAGAGCCAGCTCCCTGTTCCTGTTGAAAATGGCAGTTCTTGTGGCACCTTGAATTATAACAACACATACAGAAAACACGAGTGCAGTTGGAAAGCCTTTGAGCTGAGAAGCTACATGCTTCCCTTGTGTTATGTGATCTTGATGAATTTATTTCTGTAGCTTTTATTCATGTTTCAGTGTGTTTAATCCTTTAAACTTGTTAGTATTTTCCCTTTTTTTTATTGTTCACTGCTGCCTTTTGCTGTTTGTTTTATTCTTTTGTTCCCCAGTGTAGCTGAAGGTAATGCAGTCCTGGGCCTATTACCCTCAATGTCTTTGATCTGGCAGTGGATATCAACAAAGAAGTTATTTGTTCTCAACACATTAAACCCTTCTGTGTAGCTTTTTACAAATTCTGTTATGCAACTTTGATAGGGCCTGGAATGAGTTGTCAGGTACCGAAAGGCAGGGGAGCACAAAGACCTCTCCAAAAGCCAAGCTATGAATGGTGTCATCTTGCTGTTTCACTTTCAAAGGTGGCTCATAGGGGTTTGCTGAATAGGAGTCTTTTGACAGCAGACATCTGAATTTGTATCACAGCCTCTAAGACACCTTTATAAGAACTTTGAATATCTTAGTTGAGTCCTGAGGATCAAAGCTTCCCATGTAATAAACCTATCATGGGCTACTCAGGGAGATTTTCAGCATTTCTAACAATGGCAGCTGATTTGCCTCACATAAAGAGCTACCAATAGAATGTAAGGGTTGTGATCAATACTTTAACTATCAGGACAAAAATCTATGTGAAACTCAGGAACTATATTACTGTCTTTATTATAAACCATCTCCCATAATATGAAGGCACACATGCATTAAGTGTTGCTTCAAATACATTAAATTTTGATTTTTCAAATCAGAATACTAGAATAGTAAGTAGAATTGGCAGCATAAATGAATATAATGAATAAAACACAAAAAGCTCTTGGCTGGCATTTGTATGTAGCATTAGAAACAGAGAAACACACATTGTTTTACAGTGAACTACATTAAATATATTTGTTATGGGTTTGAAATACTCCAAATTATTTGTTATGGATGAGAGAGGATGCTCTGCATTTATGATATATGATACCGCACTGTTATCAATTGTCATGCTTTGTTTATAGGACTGAATAATTTGTAATCATCAGATTACTATGTTTAGTCTGCACTGTTTTTTTCAGAGTGCGTATTAAACGGATCAGATCCTTGTATCTTTTATTTATTTGTTTGTTTATGAAGGGAATGATGATGCTTATTCTCCTGAGAACTGAATATTTGGTGAAGGATTTGGAGTTTCAGGTCCTGGTTCTCCTCGGAGAGGAGGGAAAGGCAAAACTACACTTGGACCCTGATTTTTATTTGTGTGCCCATACTGCCATGTAAGGACATCAGGCAATAAGACCAGAGAAAAAGGAAGATGCAAGAGGCTACATATATTCTACAGGCTTCCTTCAGCTTTCTGGCTCCCTTTCCCCAGCCATACTTCCAGTAGCATTTCCTGTAAGTTTTATATGCAGATATCATTCCAAGTCCCTTGTAGCCCAGTTATATATTAGGGCAGGTAGAACAGGGGGAAGCCACTCCAAAACATGGAGTGTCCTGCACCATATGCAGCAACAGGTATTTTGTGAGGAACAGAATAAAATGTTCTTGGCAAAAGCCTCTCTTTTTCATGATTTTTTTCCTGCAGGAGAAATACAGCTATGAAACAAGATACTGCAACAAGGGTTGCAGGCAAAGACTATTAACTGTTTCTGTGCAGGGGAAGGCACAGACCTGGCAGTCAAGAACTGGCTGGTCACTGTTGCCTCTGCCTTAGGGGGCTACTGGGAAAATCCCCACCAAAGAGCAGCTCCTGCCTAATATATACTTTATATACATTTATACTAGAAACACAATGGGATTTTAAATACCTGCAGTTGGGAAAACAGTCAACAGTTACGGGCCGAATACCTGTATCACTTCATCCATGGGGACTGTACAAACACAGCAGCCCATCTGCACAGATCACCCACAAGGGCTCTGTAGGGTGACAGGTACCCCTCCCTCACTGCCCCAGCTGCCTTGTTGACAGCACCTATATATAAATTCAAGATGCAAAGGGATTGCTCATTGCTAGAAAATAATTGCAAAATCAAAGCACTGCCTCTGAAAAGGTGTGATATTGGTTCATTTGCTACCCAGAATAACTGTACCTCTAAGCTAAAGAAGAAACCAGCAAAAATGAGACAGAAGCCAAGCTTACATTTCCATTCTTATCTCTCTGTACCGATACTCTCAGAGGTCCCTGCTTGCATAGCAGCTGCTGAATTGCTACAGTTTACTGTCTAGCATATTAAAATAAACTAGCACTGATTTTGGCAATTTGCATAAACAGCTGATGGATCTCTACAGCAGAGACAGAAGCTCTTCATCTGTGCCCACCTGTGCATCAGACCTCTCAGCCTGTACAAGGACTAACCACAGCAGAGACTGCTGTGTGAACCTACACAAAGCCAACCATTGTGTCTCATCAGGGTTCAGAGCTCCACCAAAGCTACCAACACAAAAGATGCGACTTTTGAAAGTGGTTTATCCGGCTCTTTGATCAGATGGAAAAGATTAAATCACAGAATCACAGCCAGCCCTCTGATCATCGTGGTCCTCCTCTGGACTTGCTCCAACAGGTCCATGTCCTCCCTGTGCTGGGACCCCAGAGCTGGGTGCAGCACTGCAGGTGGGGTGTCACCAGAGCAGAGCAGAGCAGAGGGGCAGAATCTCCTCCCTGGCCCTGCTGGCCGTGCTGCTCTGGATGCAGACCAGGACACGGTTGGCTTTCTGGGCTCTGAGTGCACATGGCAGGGTCATGCTGAACTTCTTGCCAACCAACACCCCCAAGTCCTTCTCCTCAAGGCTGCTCTCAATCCATTCATCCTTCTACCTGTAGTTGTGCTTGGGACTGCCCTGACCCAAGTTTGCACAGGCCTCCCTCTCAAGCCTGTCAAGATCCTTTTGGATGGCATCCCTTCCCTCCAGCACACTGCTGCCAGCACACAGCTTGGTGCTGTCAACAAACTTGCTGAGGGTACACTCAATCCCACTGTCCATGTCACCAAAAAAAATGTTAAACAGATGTCTTGACTGAAAATAGTCTGCAGTAATCTGCATTTTGCACGCACGCACAGTACCACGAAGGCTTGTATAGCACTTCACAATCTAGATACGTACTAGTTTATTTAACTTTAAATACAAGAATATGGCTACAGCTCTATATGGACAACACAATATATTTTTAGGAAGGATAACAAAGAATACATTGTTCAGCATAAAGGGTTAGAAGCATTTCAGGTAGGCAGAATGCAACTCCCCCTGAAAATTACAGTACCAAGTGAAACAAAAGAAATCCTAACAAACTCTAACACACACACACACACACACACACACGCTTAAAAATCTGCAATGGGTTTTCTGTAAACAAACACAAGGCCTGTCCAAAAGACCTCAGTTTTTCAAAACCAAGCCTGCAGACATCAAGCTTCCTCAGGCCCAGTCCTACACTGGGAGATGTGTAGGATGGGAGTCGGGGCACAGTGCATGCTGGAGCAGTATTCCCAGGGCTTTCACTCACAGCAGGTGGGTCCAGCCAAGGGGAGGAGGTTTGCAAGAACTCCGTAGGACCTCTCCGAACAGCAGTCTGCCACTGATGCCCAGAAACCCTTCTAACACATTTGGGGAGGAAAAGTAGCCAAATGTTTCTGTCTGCTCACCCATTACCTGCATACAGCCCTGTAATGCCTGCACATGGCATTCCCATAATTTATTTGCCCACAAAACTTGACACAGCTAAAATCCATGGAATATATCGGTGGCTGATGACCAATTTCTTCAGAAATAACAATGATAGCTAAATTTGGGATCTCATGTTCCAGATGATTAGCACCACCTCAAAAATCAATATGAAACGCTGGAGAATTAGATGTAAGAAACTACCTTCTCTTGCACACTGATACCTGCTTTAGCATTGGCTGGACTTCCTGAAAGGCACAGAGGATGGCTTTGGAAACAGGAAGGAAAACAAGATCAAACGTTTCCACGTCCTATGATAATGACCAAACAAATCTGTGTGTCATCTTGTTCTACAGGCTCTCACCTGAAACATTAACCAACTAACAAGTGCACTCCCCCTGCAAGGCAAACGAAATCTTTGACTTGTTTCACTCCTAAAGTCAGATATCACTGCTGCTGAGCAGATCTGCTACAGGAAGAGTGGAAGAGGAAATGTAGGTAAAAGGATGGTTTGCGCTCAGTAGGGGTCTAAAGTCTAATATTTGATACAAAAGCAGTGTGTCTTCTGAGACAAACCATAAAAATGCAATTATTATAATAGTGTATAATTTTCCAAAATATTTTGACATTTTCCCAGAGATAGTCTGTTTTCTGGTATTTGCATACCTTTGACTCTAGAATATAGGCACGTATAAGCACAGAAGAAGACAAGACAGCAAGTAACCATTTACTGATTAAGGAGTAGATGGGCTTGAAGTCTGAAACATTAGCATTCGTATTTCACCCTCATCCTTCCAGAGGAGGAAGGAGAAGACATGAAATAGACTGTTCTCAACTCAAAGATATACCTAATTTATGACATTAATGCCATAAATTTCTTCTCTTTGCTCTTTTGACTCACTGCCATATCCTGGTAAGCCCAGGTCTGCCATGCTCAACTCACATTTACTTTGCTGAGGTGGTAAAGGTTATACAACTCATTTTTTTTTCCATTTCTTAGAGAAATTAATCAAAACTCAGCTAATTTGTATACAGTTGCAGGCAATATAAACATGGCTGGTTAGAATCATTTATATAGTATAAGCCTTTGTACTCCATACTTCATGGAAGTTAATAAGTAGGTGTCAAACTCTGAATTAAAATTCCCAGAAGAGGACACAGCACAAAGGACAATAAAAATGATTTTTAAATAATCATAGGGATAAATAGCATCCACTTCTGACAAATGTAAGTGCTGGCATAAAATGTTATTAGGCTACAGAGATTTTCTTTTGTTCAGGAAGTATGTTTTATTCTCCAGCAGTGTCATTCATCATCCTAATGAGCCCTCAAAATGTAAATTAAATAGCAAAGACTGATTCATTCAAAAACATCTTTGTGCTGTGTGTTAAACCTTTTTTCTACTTTTATCCTTATATATTGGTCTCTCCTTTCATTGCAAAATAAACCCCCAGCCCTTGTATGCTTTAATGACCAAGTTCAAGCAAAGCTTATTTTCAGTAAACACTGTTTATTCATTGCTGCTTTTGGTACAGTAATTAAAACAAACCAAACCAAAACAAACAAACAAAAAAAGAAAATAAAACCACAACACCTCATTTAAAAATGGTGTGCTCCTTAAATTATATTTGATCCAGAAAATCTCAGAAACCTATGCATGCATGTGATTTTTGTTTTATTCAGCATCACTTAGTACAGGAAAACCCTCAATGGAAAAGGATTAGTAGCAATTTCAAGCAGCTCTAATTTACTGAACTGAATACATTAACAACTAAGCAAACACCGTATCTTTGCTAATGGCAGGGGAAAAAACCAAAATCCAGGGTCATGAGCTAAATTAGTTCAGATTTCTTGTTATCTGTTGATAAGGACATTACACATTCTTACCAGGAATGCAGAAAAGAGGTTTCATACTTGACCTGAATTTATGCATGAGCACACACACAACAACAAGAGCGACAAGGAACAGGGCTTCTCTGGAGCCCATCCAAACAAAAATATATCAGGAATGGAAGAAAACACAGCAAAAGCATGTCTAGTCTTGGTATGATTAGTCTTCAGTTGTCTTGTTCTCTGCCTTTTCCCTTCTCTTTCCCTTCCTCTAATGCTTCTGAAAATCATCTTCAACTTAATTTGGGTGTACATATGTTTCTGTGTGTACAAAATTAAGATGAAAATATTAATAGAGAGAGGAAAGTTTTCCTGATGACAAGAATGTCCTTATATGTAACTGCATAAACTGCATATGTAAGATTTAAAAGCCACAATCTTCAGAATAAATGACATAAAATCTCAGCATTCAGTGACATTATGCTTTTATGAGGTCGAAATGTTGGAGTGAGACACCAGGGGTTACAATGAAACCATCCAGCTGTGAAAGAGGTAAGTACATGTATGGTGTCTTGCTGCCAGGGATCCAAAACGTGGCCCTAGAGCAGTACTCCTTTTATTGCAAACCCAAAGAGAGATGAGTGATGCATTGGTGTAATTCAGTTAAGAGAGCTTAGAGATGGGCTTAAGTGTTACAACTTTCAGCTAGAATATCTTTGATGACAGGTGACCTTTTGAAGGGTTTCTTTTAAAAAAGTTAAAATGGTGATTTATGAAAGTTCAGCGAAGGCTCCATACTGCAACTGTTAAAGAGACCATACATGTAATTAGGTTAAACTCCACTAAGCAGAAAGAAGAATAAAAAAAGATCAGTATTATGGCATGAAATATTATCACTTAAGAAAATTAAGCATCATGAACCCTAGCTGAGAGAGCTTAATAAACCATCTATCATTTATCTTTGAGTGCTGATTCAGAAATCAGACTGGCATTCACAACTGCAGTGATTGATTAAAATAAATGCATACAGTATAGTAATTTATAAATGAAGACAGTAATTTACGAATTAAGTAAAGACTTTATGCCTGCAGAATAAGCTGCTGAAGCTGAAAATATAAATTTGAAGATACTTCAGACATACTCAACATGTTGCAAAGAGTCGCATGATGCAGCAGCTATCTGAGTTTATACTTTGCTCAACTAATCTTCAAACTCAAGGGTAGCTACTAGATGAAAAGCCTGCCTTTCACATCCTTGTGCACATATGATACACCTAGGTACAATACCTGTATTTTTGCTAACTACCCTTTTCATGGACACTGACATATTTAAGTACCTCTTATTAACTAATTTTTTTACTCTACGGTTAAATCATACATCCTTTGATCCTATATACAGCATCAAATTAGAGTCTTTCCAGCCAGCTGCCCAAAACAAAAGCACAAAGCTGCAGAGACTCCAGAAAAATCTTCCTCTTAGACTTTAGTACACCCAAAAAGCCAGAAAAGAGAAAATAAAAAATGAAAACTCTTTGCTGTGCCTCTCTATCAGCCAGAAAACAGTGTGTTTCATTATGGTATTATAAGAATATTGTAGATTCACTATCTTAAAGCTCATCCACAGTACCACAATTTTAATGGCATACTTAGAAAAGAACAGGATGTAACAGCTTTTTTGCTTGTTTTCCTTTTCTCTTCTTTTCTTTTCTCTTTTTTTTTTTAACCAAAGTTCATTTGATTTTTTATATCTAACAGAAATAGCAACAAAGAAAAAGTTAATAGAACTGATCTGCCCTTGAGTCTTGCTCTCAGAGATCCTGGCGTTCTTCAGTATCACTGAAGCCTCAGTGCTTCCTGCAGCAGATGGAGAGGCTATGTGAAGGTCAGCCATCCATGCTGCACTCAGCTTACAAGCTCTGCTTTACCTTGGCACCTGCAGCCATTTAAAGCACACCCCAAAATAAGTGTTGTCATCTGGGGCCCAGGTATGGTCCTGACAAAGTGGACTGTTATGCAGGATTCATCTTGTTGTTGGTGATTACAACATTGACAACAATGATGGAAGTGACATAGATCAAAACATGAAGAAAGTACCAGAATTAAGCTTATCTATGGAAAATGCTCCCATCTTCCCTGAGCTCATGCATCCTGTTCCTCGGCTGGTTTCATTTGCTGCTGCTTGTTACATGGGAGCTGTTTGTAAGTCTGACTCTGGCAGCATTAGCTATGGCTCCTCCATGTCACTTGAGGGTTTCCTAGACTGTACAGACTCAAAAAATTACTATTAAAGAGGGAATTGGGCAGAAAAGAGAAGGAGTGAGAATTAAAAAATCCTTTATATTGTGCATTTAGCAGCTTTTGCTGTCCTGGAAGTCACGAATCTCTGAATATCCTTGTACAGCACAAAGGAGTTAGAAACAAAACCCATCAAGAATGGGTTAAATGGGAATGCTGAAGAAGAAATAGATTTGGAGAGTGCTGAAGGATGCAAATGAACACTGAATATGTCAGATGACCCTTTTTTCCTGACTACAGTTGACATTGTACTCTCCTCACTTTTCCATCCTATACTTGCATGTTTTGAAATGAGTGCTCACAGAATTAAAAACATGGCTTCTGCTTCAAGTAACATGCATGTAGTTAATTCAGTGATATATTACACCTGATAATACATTCCTTGAAATACTTTTAATATTCTTTCTGTCTACACATGCCATTTTCACTGTATCTACACTTTATTGAAGATTTTCTGTATGTCAAGTAGTTGCATGAATGCATATGTGCATGGTAATGCTTGCAAGATAATGCAAATATGTGTCTAATGATTGTTAGTTCAGCCAAAAAAAGTATGCTGTATTATCTGAGAAACACTTCATGACCACATAATGAAACATCAAATCACAGTGCATGTGAAGAAAATTAAGATTGTCATTGAGATTGCCATTGCCAAAACTGAGCTGCTCATTCAGTTCCGAGGACTTCATCTTCAAGTAATTTTGTTCAAAACAGAGTAGTAAGCAATAGGGAAGAGTTCTGTCCCCAAAATATTTTGCCACTGAAATGGACTCAGGGAACACCATGCACTGAGAGGAACAGAACATACCAGAGGGCGGAGTGGGCTGGGGACTGGCTAGGATTTGTCAGCCTTTCTACAGTTTACTTTTAATAAATAAACACCTTCAGTGGATGCTGCAGGCTAGATGAATTCCCTGGAGATTCTGAACAAGGAAAGTGGTGTGACCTTGAGGGTCATTTCATCAGAGCTCCATTGTCCATGGTGACAGGTAGAAGGTCAGGAGACAGTGTCCCCACTGGAGCAGGGAATTCAGCTCACCGGGGACAAGTGAAGAAGAGGACAGGAACAAGCTTCTCAGTGGCTTTGAGAGGAAAAAGAAGAAATGTAACTTTGATCTTACAAATAGGTAAGAAATGGGCTGAGGTTTCTGGTGGTCTTTGTGAGGGGGGTTTGCAAGAGCAGAATGAAAATACCTTGCCATAGGCCAGGAGATGAGACACACCAAGGCAAGAAACTGGCAGGGCTAGATGTGCTCTGTGAAGGCAGGACCCTCATAAAGCATGAATCAAAGAAGCAGTACCTGGGCTTGCTCTCAGATACACAGGTTGAGAGGAAGGGAAGAGTCAGATTAGTGCTGCAATACCCTCCAGCTGAAGTACATCAGAAACCTCATTTTTTTTCTGGCTGATTTCCACTTACTGCCTGACTGCCCAGGTTTTTGCAAAGTAGTTACATGACATAATAAAAAGCAGTTTTGCCACAGAGCCATTAGCAAACTGAGTCTCTAATACCTCCACCCCTGCTGAGGGACTGGTCATTCACTGGGAAAATCCATTTTCTCCTAGATGTGACAGTACATGTGACAGAATCTGACCCTTTTTAACATAACAGTGATAAAAGCAGAGGCATTTCTAACTTTGGCTGCAACCCAGTCCTACAGTCATTCTCACAGGTTTGTGCATTTCATTAAAGGTGATGCATGAAATCACTTACTGTACTTGACTTCTTTAAAAACCTTGACAGAGAGTTAAGTGAATTATGAGTTGTTTTTTTGTGTAAGCAAGACCCATGTCTGAATACACACACTCATGTGGTATTAAATTCATATGTATGCAATTAAGTGTGATTGTTTTTACAAATTTAATTATGAGACTCTTGTACTAAATATTTCACATGGAAAACAGGCAAGAGAATAAACAAAATGGTATCAAATAGCCCACTGACTGAAGGCTGTAAAAAACAATCTATACAGCGACTTTTAAAAATACAGGCAGTATTTTGATAAAATTATGTGCCAGTTCAAGGGCCACTTTTCTTCTTCAGCACACACATTCAAGTCTTCTGGAATTCATAACCACTCAAAGCCTTTAATGAAACTGGAGCACATTAGTCAGAATAACCTAATCGCTCTGTCTTTGAAGATAAACGCCGCTTTTCTCGCTCATTCCCACATACACGGAAATGCAGAGACACTGGAAGTGTCATCATCATGTAAGACACTTGCTGTTATTAAATCTGTTCTCAATACAAGGCTGACCTGAGGTATGTTTCAGAAATCTTTTTCTTTGTCTGCTCTAATCCATCAGAATCCTTTCAGGTAAAACTACCGCATTTATACATCAAAACTGTGTTTTTTAAGTAAGGCTGTCACTTTTAAGGCATGCATCTTTTCGGGAAAATGTCAGAGATGTTATACTTGGGTGTCCTTCTGCCCAAGAGGCCAACAGAGCCTGAACAATGAAGCAAACAAGACAGCTAATCAATAGCAGTCACAGCACTATTTTTTATCCTCCAACATCTTCATTTTCGACTTGGTACACATCATTACAATAGGAAAACAGGACAGTCAATCTCCATTAAGTTCAAGCACTGCATGAAAGAATTAATTTGGCTGCCTTAAAAATGATGATACAACTGCATGCCCTTAAACCTTTTAAATTTATACTAAATTTATAGAAAATTCTTGGATAGGCAGATTGGCTAGATAGGAAGGCAGGGACATATTGACTTGTTTTTTTCCCATTGGCATTATGTATTTCTAACAGTGATGATTTCTCTGAGCATTGGAATATAACCTGTAAATTTTTTTAAGGCTTTGGCATAAAGCAATTTCACAAGTACCTGTGTAACTAATCAGATTGAAGGTTCATGATGCCAATTTCTCAGAAGTATGTCAGTGGCACTGAGTCTTGTTGCTAGCTCTAAAAAATATCCTTTAGATTTGGGATTTTCAAGGAGCCCAGGGATTTAGTTGTCCATAAGCCATTCATATACGAGTGATGAGGTCCAAACTCCCTTTGGCTATTTTGACAAATCCATTTCAAGTAACTCCTCATTTTCACATTTAATTTGAGTTCAAAGCAGTCATAGCTATGATTCTCCCCCTCCTCCACACTGACTGCTTTCAGTTTCTGGCACTGAGCACTGACCTTATGTCATTTGCACCTGTATGCATATATGCATATGAATACACATGAAAACCCACACAGGCAAACCCACTGAAATGGGCTGGCATATGGCAGGAACCCTTGCTGGTGCTCCTACACATATGCTGGCACTTGCCACAGAGGGACTGGGGTGGGAATGAAAAGCAGGCAGGGACTTCTAAGTCTTGCTCCCCATACATCTGTTAACATCCTTTTATTTCCTGTATTTAGCAGAGAACTGCACACACAACTTGGTCTAGTACAACCTTTCAGCATCTGACACACTAAACTGCAGGGGGAACATTCTTCACACAACCAGCATAAAAATCATTTTGTGTCCAAAGTAAAGCAATTTTGTGTTCAAAGTAAAACCGGGTAGTCTTAAAGTTAATAATTATGATGTGGTTCTGCTTGGTCAGACATCCTGATTTTAACTGAAAGTGGAGAAATCCATTCATTTATAAATAGCACCATGTTTCAAAATTTCACCCAATTTTGAATCCATTTGTAAATAGATTTTTCTTTTGTTTTGGGGAATTAAGCAATCAATACCCAGTCTATAGGCATGAACTTTGTGAAACAGAACTTGAGAGAAAGCTTGAGAAATGTTCCTGTCAGAAAATCTACTCTAGATCTGCAATGTATGCAGTACTTTCTGGTGGTACTTTATTTAAAAATTTCAAAATATACTTGATTCTCAGCAGATTTATAACTATGACATTAGAGATAGAAGATAAGCAAATAAGACAGAACTTATCAGTTCTCTGGAGGAGCGGCACAGCAGGAAAGGCCTCTGGGAAAGAGTACTGCAACATTTGGAGAGTAAATCTCCATCATGTAACAGCCATTCTGAACATTTTTCAGTCTGTTTTCTCTCATTTGTCCTCTGGCAAGTTTTTTCTCAGTATTAGATTCAGCATAAAAATACTTGTAGGCTGGCCTCGTACTCTCTTGTTTATAGCTCCAGGACATTACAATCACTGCCCCAATGCTTTTGAAACTTCTGGAAAGTTATCTGCTCCCAGATCTTTCTTCAGTAAGGCAGTTCTCTTCTAACTTTACACCCTGAAATAGGCTGGTGGTTTTGGTTTAGTATTAGATATTCTGGACTATGCAAAGAAGTTAAGGTCATGGTTAACCTGTCGTCTACATGAAGTTCATGCAATGACCAGGTTTAAAACCACACAGGTATTTTAGTTTTCATCTGGATCAGAACTTTTACTTAAAACTTTTCTACTTTTCATACAAATTTTGAAAATGTATTTTAATTACACTGACTTTCGAAAGAAAGGGATTTTCTGGTTTACACAGATGGAAGGAAGCTATGGAATTACCTTTCTGTGGAGAATATTGATCTTTTGACAGCTCTTAAAGAGGAAGAAATGCTCAGTGAGATAGTTCTCTCTGGACGATTTAATGCTTATCAAGAGATGTGGCTAGAAAGGAATGAAAAAACTCATAGAAAATGTTGGGTTGTTGGTCTTTTTGGGGTTTTTTTTTAGTATTAGATGGGCTTGTTGAACACTTCAGTACCAGGAAACAGTGAAAAGCCCTTGGAGATAATTTTATTTACAGAAGACCTGTGCTTTACTGAGACTCACCACGGTACCTACCAACTGATGGCAGGAGCTTGTGCTGGGTTTCCACGCCTTTTGGTCTACATCCCAAATATGTACAGGACCACTGAGCCTTTCCAATTTTGCTCTCAATAGGAGTGTTGCAAAGAATTACAGTTCCATCAGGAAAACATAAACAGATATCATTAGTTCTCACTGGTGGCAGACTGTGTTTCTGAGCAATGCCAGTGGAAACCAGGACAGACTTGTTTGAGGTAGGGATTGAACAAAGTGGCAGCTGAAAGAGTGACAACCAAGATAAAGCACTCACTATCAGTTATTTGTTTAGAAAATTTTGGTGAAGAATGTTCAAGATTTAAATCTAGATGTGGCTTCAAGAACATCAAGGTAGTTCAGAAATGAACACATTTATCCCAGCAAGAAAAGGAAATGGCAAGAAACAGTAACTTTTCAAACTACAGACTATGGCTTGTTTTTTGCCAGTTGCAACAAATTTTCTTCAGGTTTCAAATACTGTGCTACTGGAAAGGTCATTTTTCTTCCAAGATAACTTCCCTAAGGAGCTTCGCTCTTTTATATAAACATGCAGATGCAGGCACTCCCTCCACATGCATTTCCAATTTACATTCAATTTTTTCTGCCCAGGCAAGTACCACGGGTAACATTCAGCATTTGGCCAGGACACAATACAGTGGGAAAGCTGATTCAAGTTCATATAAAGTTTGAAAGTTTGATCTTTCCCCTTATCCCCCTCATTCCACTTATCCTCCCTATGCTCAGAAGGGACAGCAGAGTCACATGGAATCTTCCAAGCTATTTAGTTTCTGTTAGGCCATCTTTGATAAATCTTGGGACAGCTATGCTGCAACTCAGAGCACATAAGCATGGTATGGCAAGGCTGCTACAGACTCCTGATGGCCTCCTCCTGTCCCCTTGTGTCCACCTAGCATGAACCTGCACTTCTTGGTGACTGCTAAATTTAGGCTTTCCTGACCATGTCTGCCCCAAACATTAGATTGGTTTAGTCAAACCTGTCCTCCAAATTCTGATGCAGTGGGCTGCTCTCAGTTTAGCACAACCGAGAAAATGAGTTGTTCCCTGCTATACTGTCCAAACACTGTTTCAGTGAGATTCCCCAAACTGGAAACTTCACATTGACCCCAGGAACTCCCCCAAATCTTACCTTTTTCTCCTTTTTTTTTTTTTTTTTTATTTTTAAAAGTTTCTAGGGTAAGAGAGAGAAATTTTTTTTCCATACATGTGCATAATTCCTGTTAATGCTTACAGGACTTGGATCTGTTTATTGGATGACATGTGTAACCTGTTGTGTACCTATTTTATTTTCTTTTAGGTCACTCATCTCTTTCACCCTTGTATCAAAATAATTGGTAGCAATGCATGCCTCAGAAACATCTTTGCTGTCACACAAAGTGGATGTCAACAGTATCAGTGTAAAAAAAATTACATGCTATGCTCTTTCAAATGCAGAGACGGCATGAAAAAGAACACACAGGGATGTGCTATGCATCATTTAAAACCGGATACACTCTTCTACCAAGATTGTTGTCAGTGACAGTGTTAGATGTGTGGTTTTTTCCCCTTTTACTTTTTACAGGGTTTAAACTTAAGGCTTTTTGGTTTTGCTTTGTGGGTTTTTTTTTTGAAACAAAGGTCACTTACTTAGCAACAGATAAATAAAAATTCAAGCATCCCCAGAAAAATCAATAAAGGTACTAAAAATCCAAGTTGATAATAAATTTTTGTTCCCCCTTCACACAGCTCAGGAATGTCAGTATTTACTGGAACCACTGTAATATCAGATATTTCAGAAGAGTATTGATTTTGCCACTGAAGTGTGACTAAAGGGATAAATAAACTGCTCTTGAGGTCAATCGATTCATTTATCTTTGCTGTTATTTTATAAGAAGTCAAAGCAGCATAAACTTTGATAAATAAATGTTATCATGAAGAAATACTATCCATATGAAGATTTTGAGAACAATGGGAACATATTTAGACTGCTGGCATTGAGCTGAAAAATCAGGATTATATTTATGCTGCTTTGAGTATTAACAAGGAGGACAAAATATGACTTTCCACCATTGATGCACAATGCCTCGTTTGCAATTCTGAATGTAGCCTAGGATGAGCGTTACCATATATAAAGCAGAATATTCCACAAGATAGGAAATACATGATAGGAAAAGAAAAGGGAGAAGAGCCTTTATTTTTGTATTTGCAATGTATCTGAATCACAGTTGCACTGATGCATTCTGCTTCCTAAAAAAAATAAGACGTGGTAACAGCCCATGTATTCAAGTTGTTAAGTAACGAGAATGCTCTGAAGTGACTTTATGCAGCTTTAATTGCAAGCAGGATAATAGCTACTTCAAGAAGTCACAATGATATTATAAAAATTACAGTGCAAAAGTCAGGCAGAGCCTGCTACATTGTAATTTGAATTTAAGGTGGTAAGAATATTAGGACAAATATGAGGTCTGACATAAGGAACTGCTGTCTTTGTGAGTAACTATGAGTCTACTTTTGCAAAGTTATATATGTAAAGAAAAAGAAAAAAATGCAATAACATTGAGATAAAATGACAGACAAGGTGTGTAGCAATTTTTAATATGATAATAGGTGGATGCTATCCACAGAAATTGAAGTTTTTAGAAACTAGACACCTCTGCTCATGGCTAGTCACTCTGCTCTGCTCACAGTCCATGGAAAGAATCTGATACTTTCAGCAAGTGGTTCCTCTTCCAAGGTCTCTGCCTAAGAGAGACCAGATGAATCACCCTTTTGAGGCACCTGTTTTGGTGTTTTGACTACAAAGGAGTCCTAACTAGTCTTGGACATGCAAATTTTAAACTTTGCAAGTGAAGGGAAAAAACCCAACCAAACAAAAAAAACAACAAAGAACCAATCCACCAAAAAACCCACCAAAAGTCCCCAAAAAAACCTAAACCAAAAAACCAGGGACATACTGATGGTTTTAAACTGTTAGCAGCTTTAAATGGTTGTATGAAGTCGAATGAAGATGCCATTGATGACACTTGGAACAAATGCCTCTGTGTCTTTTTTTTTCTTAAAATTCAGGTTGACCCTTCAATGGGCTTGTAAGAAACCCAGGGAAGAAAGAGCAGCTGAAGAGATTACCACCTTTTTGGCATTCTGAAAGTGCAGGGTTGCTCAGAAAAGCCAAGGTCTTGATTTCACTTCAGGCAGCATATTAACTCTCTCAAAATCACAAGGCCGTGCCCCACTCTCCCTTGAAGAGCAAGCATTCCGAGAAGGACTCCGCACCTAAGGCACTGCAGCTACAGGGGAGATGCTGGGACACAGGAGGATGGAGGAACAAGGAAAGGGAACTTTGTGAACTTCACTATGAATGGCCACAGAAGTCTGTAAGTGGCAGAGGTACTTTCTTATGAAAGCAAGAGGTTAGGCACAGAGGCTTTTCAAAGCCTTTAGGATTACAAAAGCACAGCTAGCTAAATAAAAGAAAAAAGGATTGTGTTAGGTGGTTAATGGAAAGAAACTGAAGGGCATGAAGAAAAGAGAGCTAACAAAAGCTGACAGAAGTTAATAAACAAGCAGGTTTCCTTTTGGTTTAGCATGTAAACTTGTATTGAAAGAAATACACTGACAGTCATGGGCCATGGTTTTTAATCTATATGAAAAGAAGAAATTGATTTGACATCTCAATTGATATCTGAGAAGTACCACCGTACCTCAGTCTTGCAAGATAGCCCCCATGGCCTTCCTGAGTCCTTCCAGGCCTGCTGCCTAAGGCCAAAGTAAGGCAGCCCTTGCATATCCTACAGTCTTATGTAGGCAGGCCACGGGCAGGTCAGGGCAATGAGAGATGACATCCAAGTTCCTTCTGATGACATCAGGGCTACACACCTCCACATAGCTCCTTAGATGACCAGCTAGAGCCATGGGACACATACCATTCATCTCAGAGACATAAGAGAAAATCCTGGGAGTTGTTCATCAGATAACTCTGTTTTATTTCTGTCTTTGGCAAGTGAGGCTACAAATCCTAACTTACTGTGTAAGCTTTAACACTGACAGAGCCTTAATGAAAGCCAGTGAAAGCAGATACTGCTTTTGGCTACCAAGTGGCAAATGCACTGGTGTACAGGTGACCCTCCCAACAACAACAATTGAATTCAGGCTGAGAATTGAGAAGAGGAAGATGATGCTTTACCTTTCAATAACGATGATCCACCAGCTTTAGGGTCCATCCCAGGCACTCATCAAGACCCTTCTTGGTGAAACATGCTTCAAGAAAACTGTTCTCATGTCTGAATCTGGCCAGGTGTATATGACTTCAGATTGTTGAATGAACCAGAGCTGGGCACTAAAGAAAACCAACTACAGCCAATCTTTATGTATTCATCTTGTTTGGAGACTAACAAAGAGCAGCTTAATGCTGGTTGGGAACACCTACCAGTACTTTATTTCATTCACACTCATAAGAAAGGAGACAAATATTGTGCAGAGCATATGTCCTGCCAGTAACAGCTGCCAAGTTGTGATTTATTTGCTCCAGAAAATCATTAATTTTCCAACAGTAACCAGAAACAAACAGTAGAGATACAACATGTCCCATGTTCCAGAAACAATATTCACGTATGACATACAAATATTTTTCTGATATCAGAGAATTATTTTCAGTATAAATATATTTTAGTCTAAATTTCTTTCTTTCTTTCCCCATTTTTTTTTTACTTCCCACTCATTTGTATATGACACAGGGCATGCTTCCTCTGGCCTGCTATGCTGTTTTGGCTCATGAACTGGACAGCAATAAAATTCTTCCCCTTCTGTAATGCTGTTCTGTGAAGATCTTACATATGTTTGGGGAAGACGGCAAATCAACCACACCTCTGAAAGGAAAAATCAGTCCCACGGCTGCTATATGCAATATGACTTCACTGCTGTGCTTTGATATAAACCTGGCTTAACACCAACAGATTGTCAAATCCTTGTTGTTGCAAAGCTTTGAAGACGCAGAATGTTTCTGAGCCAAAACATATAGGACAGGGAAGGCAACTGACTCAAAAGAGAATAGAAATTCTGCTAGAAGGGGGATAAAAGGGCAGAGCTCTGTAGATGGGCCCTGGTAGAGTGGCTGAGGGATGGTGGGGTGAGGTAAGGGTGCAGGCAGGCTCCAGGGAGGTTGCCCTCTCCGAGCGATGGGAGGTAAACCTCCCTCCTCAGCAAGGCTGACAGCAAGTCTCTGCTGACTCCCACAGAAGAAGGAGCACGGGCAGTGAAGCTGCCTTGCCTGGCTTGTTTTGACATATGCTATACCCCATCAGTTATTTTTAAATCATGTTGTTTGACAAATCTGCTGAATTCATTCACAATTTCTGATTTGCGAGCTGAGTTTCTCTGTTACTTCTAGGAATGTATGCAAATGGCAACATAATGCTTTCTGATTTGCTCTGTATTTAAAAATCTCTACAGGTTGTGACTCTTCTTATCTATCTCTTCTACTTGCTGGCAACTGTTTTTGACAGCCAAAAACAAGCTAAATAATTAACTCATCCATTTTCTTACACTTTAAGTGATGTATTATTTAAGAGTCCAGGCATTATATTCTCAATCCTGAAAACATGCCCTTGGGAACAGTTGCTTTGAAGTCATCTGCAAAATTGGGCAGGTATACAAATGCTTGAAGGATCAGATCTTAAAAAAGGTTACCTTTATTGTAATGGTGAGCAATAATTGTAATGAATCTGTTTGGTATTCTATCATACATTACAATATAGCACCTGTTCAACTGCCATCAGAAAAGTAATTGTATTTCGGTGTTTGTATTCTTGTCATTTGATAAATGAGTTTGTTTTATACATTTGCTTTATGCAGTGAAAGAATATTAAAGCAGACCTGTTTAACATCATGTTTGGAAGCGTAAGGGAATTGTTCTTTGGGAGGCTTCACTCCTGCCAGTATTAAAGTATTATGAAGAGCTAAATGAACATATGGTTAAGCCAATTTAAATGCACTTCTAATGAACAAATGAACACACTTCGCTGCATCAGTTAAAAACCAAAAATCCCTGAATCTTCCCTTCTAGCATTATCTGCCTGTGTTACTGTCATCAACAGCATCTATGTTAGCGGCTTGAATTCTTATATTCCAAATAGCAAAAAATCAATCAGTTGGGAAGTCTACTGAATAATACATATTGTCTTATCACATAATAAAAAGTAGGTCATTAAGGATCTGGCCCTGCTTGCCAACAGGACAGCAAAAGGCAGAATTTTGCTCTTGTGTACACAGACTGCAGAACTCACGGCAAGTGTCTGAGCTATTTAGCAAGGATGAAATCTGTTCTTGGATCCACTCAACTGGCCACCCAAAAGTAGGGCTTATTTTGACTCTTTTTTTCTTTGATATGGTTTGTGCTGGCTTTCTTTTAGTTAGCAGCAATGTAATATGAAAATTAACTTTTTCAGAATACCTCCAGAAACTGAAGAGCTCTTCACTGCTCCTGGCAATTCAGATAAACTATCCCCTTCTAATCCAAACAATCACACTATCAGCACAAATTCAAGATAAAACTTAACTGTACTGATTCGGTTTCCTGGATGAAACAGCACATTAAGGAAGCAGCAGATGCTACTCCACTGAATGACATCTTGTGTTAAAACGTGAATATTCACAGCGCTGTTTCTTCCTGGTCCCAAGCTGATTCTAGAAACCTCCTAAAGGGTCTTTTAAAAGCAATTAATTCAGTGCCATGACTTCAAGGATTACTGTGCTTTTGCCCATGAATATTTGTGCAACAGACCCACAAGAAACTCTAGCCAAATGAACCACAGTTAAGCATTTCAAGGGAAGAACAAGAAGAAAAGCAAAACACCTCCCTCCTCAAAACCCAAACCAGTCCAAAAAAAAGCCCAGCATGTAAGAATCACTCTGAAATGCATGCTTCTTCTGGAGACAAGGTGTTTATAAGAAATATAGCATGCAATTAATAATCAAAAGCCTGTGTTGTTCAGTAAGGTCCCTTATACCTGCAATCCTTGCTAAAGGGGCATCATCCTCCCCCTGCAGAATGTCACTCGCAGGTGGTAAAGACTCACTCACACTGAAACATCCACACTCACATCACCCTGATTCACATGAATCGGCAGAGAGAAATGTGCACTGAGAACATGTCACTCATCTGGTCTGTTTTAAATGTCTGCCTTAAGTGAACTGAGAATGATGAGGCCCCTTCCTCTGCTATGACAGCAAGGACAGTCTAGACAATTAGCTCAGATGTTGGTAGTGAAATCTGATCAGTTGAATCCCATCTTCACAAACCATGGTGGAGAAGGGGGAATGAGTTGGTTCTTTGTGTGGAAAGATTTGGGCAAGAACTTCAAAAAGTCAAGAAAATCAATCCCCAGCACCACGTAGGACAACCTGGCTTACTGACTTGCTGGTCACTGTTAATCCAAACCCCAGGAAATCCATATGATGTTGCAAGGTACTCACATATTAAATAAATACTGTGAATAACTGTAGTTAAAAAAAAATGGCCGCAAGTACAAAAAATAGTATTAAAATGTCAATTTTAAGTGTATTTCTTAAGAACTTGATGGAAAAGGAAGTTTACTGGCATCCTTGGTGATTTAGCTTCTCGTGCAGAGGGAAGAGGCTATAAGCAGAAGTTTGCTTTGGCCAGCAAATGCAAAGCATCTCGATGTAAAACTAGGCTCAAAAGATTTCCTGAACATCACAGTCTATTTATCTATCTTTTCTGGAGCATGTGTGCCCAAACTCTCTGAAAGCTGCAAGCTGTCCCCCTCACCAGCCACGCACGTTCCTGACCTGACACTGGGTCTTTATGTCCCACTTGTAAATCTGCTGCCTTCCAGAGGCATTCGTCTGCAGGTGCCAACATTCAGACTAACACCCTGTATTGCTGTGGACCTGAGGAATTCTGCCTCTCCTCTATTTGTTCTGGTCTGTGTAGAAGATGGGCAGAGAAGACAGGAAATTAACTTTATTGATTAATCTAAGTAATCCAAATAATTTACACAAGTTGAGTAGATGCCACTGAAATTAATGCATTTTGCTCAGGCATTTAAGCTGTACAAATCACACCCAGTTCTCCTCTCCATGAGAAGCAAAACTGTCAGTTCATGAACTATTCATTAACCAGGTCAGCTGAACACCCTTTCCAAGTGTGTTCAAGTCAATTTGAGTTAACTGGATAATAACTACACTTTAACCATGTTTTCTGGCCTCAGATTTCATTCAGTCTGGCATTCATAGAATAACAGAATCATTAAAGCTGAAAAAGACCCTTAAGATCATCGACTCAAACCATTAACCAGGCACTGCCAAGTCACTAAATAATGTCCCCAGGCTCCACATCTATGTGTCTTTACCTTCAGGAATGGTGACTCAACCACTTTCCTGAGAAGTCTGTTTCAACATTTGACAACCCTTGTGGTGAAGAAGTTTTTCCTAATATCAAACCTAAACCTTCCCTGGTGCACTCTGAGGCCATTTCCTCTCATTCTGTCACGTTACCTCGGAGATGAGGACATCCCCACCTAACATTTCAGGTGGTTGTAGAGGGTGATAAGGTTCATCCTGAACCTCATTTCCTCCAGGCTGAACACCCCCAGCTCCCCCAGCTGCTTGTCATAAAATTTGTGCTCCAGACCCTTCATGAGCTCTTGTTGCCCTTCTCTGGACACACTGCAGCACCTCAATGTCCTTCTTGCAGTGAGGGCCCCAAAACCAAACACAGGACTTGAGGTTTGGCCTCATCAGTGCTGAGCACAGGGGGACAATCCCCGTCCTGGTCCTGCTGGCCACACTGTTGCTGATCCGGGCCAGGGTGTCATTGGCCTTCTTGGCCTCCTGGGCACACACTGGCTCACGTTCAGCTGCTGTCACCAGCACCCCCAGGTCCCTTTCCACTGGACAGCTTTCCAGCCACTCTGTCCCCAGCCTGTAGCACTGCCTGGGATTGTTGTGACCCCAGGGCAGGAGGTGGCACTTTGCCGTGTTGAACCTCAGACTTCTGGCCTCAGCCCATCGATCCAGCCTGTCCAGATCCCTCTGCAGAGCTTTCCTGCCTGCCAGCAAATCAACACTCTTGCTCAATTTGGTGTCATCTGCAACCTGACTGAGAGTGCCCTCGATCCCCTTCTCCAGACCATGGATAAAGATATTAAACAGGACTGCCCCAAATACTGAGCCATAGGGAACCCCACTAGTGACTGGCTGCCAACTGGATAAAGCATCCAGTAGGTGCTCCTGTACCTCTCTAAGGTCCCTGGTCTCTTTCTTTGCCTTCTCCTCTGGCATGCTCTCTTTTCACTTCTTTTTTTTTTCATATTTCAAACAGGTTTTCAGGTAGGTATAACCTCTACTTATTGTACAAATTGCTGACTCAGAAGTTGTCGGGAAATTTTGATTTAGCTTTTCCACATTTTATGGAATGAGCAGAACTATGTACTGACACCACAGCAGAGATGCCAAAAAGATGGTATTTATGCCTCTACAAGCCATGATTCCATAATTCAGGTAATATTATACTGTGTTTTTATAATATAGTTTGTCTTCAGCAATGACAGTTATAGAGTTTTGAATAATAATAGACATTTTTTAAAGACTATACTAATCTCTTATCTTCCCATTTGTTATTTCCTTGTCCTGCCTGTTACTGTAATATAATAGTCATGCATTATGGACATAAAAGACTCTATTCCATCATGAGATGTGCACTTCAGATAGATTATTTCCAAAAACTTTTGCCAAACAAATTAAATAGCACAAATAGGTCCAGGCCCATAAAACTCCTCTGCCCGCCTTTCAGGAGTATGACTTTCCTTCTGAACCACGTGGGACCAGTGGTGCTGGGTGCTGTATTGCCCATTGCTGCATACCCTGCCCAGACTAAGGAGGGCTGAGAGCCCTGGGGGAGGGCAGTGACCCGGGGCTTCAGCAGGGGTCATAATTGACACAGATGCCTTGTGCCATCTTATATCACCTGTGCTGGAGTGAATAGGGTCTGGCACCCTGAGGTACATTTTATTTCCCAGGGGCTTTGAAACAGACACCTGTATGGGAGACACTCAGGCTCAGATGCTCAACAATTTATGAACTGGGACATCAGGGTCTTCTTGGAGTCTGTCATACAGTGAAACCCAGGTCTGTACAGTGAGACCCAGAAAGTGAATCAGTACTGGTGAGATGGACAGCAAACCCTCTGCCAAGAGGAGAGGGTCCTTGCCTGCCAGCTGCACAACCCATCCTGCCATCAGCTCCAGGCACGGCCACATCTGTGGTGCAAGCACACCCTGACTACCCTGCACTCTGTAACCTCTGCCCCTGCCTGCATCTCCCTGAATATTCTCCCTCCTACCTGACTGAAATGCCTGGATAATTACATCATGGGCTACATGGCATAATCCTAACTCTTTGCAGCTGTTTCCAGACCTTGTTTCTCCCCTGCATCATGGCTAATTAACTTTATATTACAAGCAAGCCACTTCTGAAGGATCTGTGGAGGTTTAGATTAAATGCAAAATTTCAGTCTCCTTCACGTGCACTTGATAAAGGTAATTTTATAGCCTTTATATCAGATGTTTTGAGCACTAGCCTTTATTTTTCTCAGGTAAATAAATTTGCAACAGTTTAGGCTGGGTTTTTTCCCCCCTTTTATAAAGTAGCAAGTACCAAGTGCTTGGATTTTATTTTCTTTCTTACCTTTATTTGACTATATTAGATACAAACACTACTTCACTACTGTGAAGTACACAAACAAAAAAAAAATAAGTTTAAGTCCAATTATACTATGATTTTCTAAGCATACCATTAAGCCTACTAGCAGTAGGACGAAAAAACATAAAAATGCATAACTTAACAAAGTGTGATAGACCAAAACAAAGCACAACAACTGAACAAATTAGAATATACAAATTGAGCTGATACAACTAAATGATCCAAGAAGGTGCCCATATTAAAAACAGAGAGAACCCAAACCATCATCAACCCACAAAGAGCAGTTTGTCACTTAGACCTAGGCCATTGTGCCACAGGCACCTCAGTCTCTCTACTGCATGGGAGGCTGGGATCTTCAGAGGGAACTTTTTGCACCTTGAAGTTCCTTGCCCCTGCACACACTGCATCCTTTTCACCACTGGATGTGCCAAGATGATTAAAACTGGGCTGCCATGCTCTCCTTTTCCCCTCACCACAGTCACAAGTATTTCCATGTTCCTTGCCTTGGGGAAAAGGGATGCTCCCCAGCTGGGAAAATGCTGACTTGGTCTGTAATGGGATTTAGTTATCACCCAGTGTGGGCACCAGGATTGCATTAAAATGGCTCAGGCACCTTTTCATTCGGGCTCTGGAGACGTGCACACCTCGTGCCCTGCAAACAGCTTCCCCAGCCTGCTATTCCCTGCCTCTTGGTCTCACCACGAGGAGCTTTTTAGTAACAAACTGTAGGCTGGTACCACAAAACACCTGACCTTCAGGAGAATGGTGCTTCCTTTTAGTCTGTGCCTCCATGGGAAGGATGCTTTTTTAAGATTAAGGAACACAGTGCCAGCAGTCTGAAGAGCCACTATTACAGCAGAGAAAAAAAATCCAGTGGGGACAGATGCAGAGCCATCTGCCCTTAGGGAAGGACTGGCAGCTGGCAGAAGCTGAGAGCATCTAGCAGACAGACAACATGGACTGAAAACCTGCCAGACTAAGGAGAGACTGGAAAACAGGCTTTCTCTCTTCCAGGTGAGCACTGTCACTGCTGACCTGTTGCTGAAGAAGGAGTGAAGGGCAAAGATGGTAACAGGCAGCACCTCAGATGACTTTGCCTTAGAGGAGTTTGTCAGGGTTTTGAGTGGCTTGAGCAAGTGAATTTGGAGTAGCAAGGTGCACCTATCTGCAGCCCAGAGTTAAGAGGCACAAGCCCTTGGGAGGAGAACAGCCTACAAATACTGCCCTGTTTGTAGGATTTCCACGTGGACAGCTTTGGTAGGACTTCTGGACACTCCTCCCAGACCCAAAGGGCTGTCCATGCAATGTGCTATCTAGATGTAATATATTGCTACTACCTTGGCAAAACATGCTATAATGTCTAGAAAGGGAAAGTGCAACATCTAAACAATTGCTGGGTACTCTTTGTAGAGAAGTAAACTTTGCTAAGTGGAAGTGATTAGTCTGTAAAATTTAACTTACCATTTATTAACCCAACAACATGGTGTTATTAAATTCTCAGGGTCGGAACCACTATGACTAATAAAAAAATTATTTGCCAGCGGAAATGCAAATCAGTAGTTCTACCTTTAGCTAAAATTTTATGTGTTATGCCAAATACAATTCATAAATGTCACTTCATAATTTGGATTAGCAGAAATTATTAGCAAAGAGTCACAACCCTGTCTTGCCAAAATACATTAATAGTTTCTTCAGAAGATTTTCAGATTATTTAACTTAATCACCCTGTTATAAATATGATAAATAACTTTTCTGTTCTAAAAATATAGAGTTTATGTTTTTCAGGCACTGTCTAATGAGGCAAAAGTTTATAACAGACTAGAGATTTAAACTGTTAGTAATTAAGATGTATATGGAATTATAAAACAATCAAGATCCATCAAGAAATCTAGCTTTTAGATTATAAGATAGCAGAATGAATCTAAAATGTGGTAGTTTGAAAATACAAAATTGACTGATCTCTAAAAAATTAAAGGTCATTTTTTAATACATGCTTTTTAAAATGTATTGTTTGAAACTATAGTACTTTATGAAGAAAGGGCTCATAGTGATATATTGCTATGCATTGCAGTGTCCCATTTTAACTACTTTCCTTAATTACACTGAGGTTACAGACATTTTCAGTCTCTTACACAGTATTCAGGGCAGTGGCATTTGCAAATTATGTATTGGAAATAGTACTGAACTTCAGGTTTCAGGGAGCACAGTGAACACACCTTAAAAATTTTAATTGGCCATGATATCACCAAGAGGTCAGCAGTAAAATCTGTATCCTAAAGTTTATGGCTGTCATTTTATAGATTTTGATTTAGGGTTAGCACCTGCAGTGCAATTAATGATCAAACTGTGATATTTAAACTACTGGTCTCAAATGCAGGTGCTCTTCCTGAGCAGTCAGAGACCGTGACAAAACCAAGCAGAAGGTCACAACTTGCTCCTCCATGCAGTCGCTGTCCTCTCCCTACAGCTGGGGGCTGTAATCTTGCCAGTGTTTGCACTGGATGTGTGCAAACACAGATCTCCCGTGTCCGCCGCCCGCCCGCCGCCGTGAGGACCAGATGCACTGTGACCCAGGCCAGGTGTTAGAAAGGGAGAGAGAGAGGAGCTAACCAGGGAAACCTTCTAAAGGTTATGTTCATGATGACAAATGCCGTGCAAAGGGTCATAAATGCACTTTCACAGAAACCTGCAGATAGAAAGGATGTTAGCGAGAGCTTCTTAGGATGGTGCATTCCCCATCATTTAACACCCGTAATGGAACAGCGTCCTCGTATTTCTCATGACACTGTTATTCTTCTTAATGGGGATTAACAGCCTTTCATGTTATTTCCTGTCTAGATTTCTCATGAACTAACATCCCCACATCAGATACTGTATTAGCCAATAACAAGAATAAATGACAGACTGTGTAGTTTCTTGCCTGACAAGGGTGCTGCATTATCCCACCCCACAAAGAAATTTCTGGGGTTTATTTATTGTTTTGGCTATTACATAAAAATATTACAGAAATAAAAACCCTGAAGAACTAGTATGGTGTGGTATTGCTCCAGTCATAATGTGCTAGTACACAATCAATTCTTATAAAAGCTTTTCTCTTTCAGAGTAGTTTAGTTGTCCAAAGGGAATAAATAATTTACTGCTTGTTCAATCTGGTACTTCTCTCCTATTATTTTAAAAAATTTATTCTACTTTGCATTTACCATATAAAGCACTCTTTGTTTACAATTGGACCATTTTAAATCCTTTGCCTCTTTTAGCACATAGAGGATACCCTCTGTCAAGTGAGCTCACCAACAGGACGCTGACAGCTTGAGAAGGGTTCAGGTGCACATTTTATTTTTCTTATTTCTGAAACCAGTATGGACTGCATTGATTTATTTTGATGTAAATTTTCACAATTTCCTCATTTTCAATGAAAACCCTATACAGCTTATAGACATAGGCACATACATACTCTTAATGTATAACAAGGCAAGTTTGGATGGGGCTTTGAGCAACCTGGCCGGGTGGAAAGTGCCCCAGCCCATGGCAGGAGGGTTGGCACCAGATGGTCTTTAAAGACCCTTCCAACTCAACCCATTCCACGATTCTGTGATTCTGTGATTCTTAATATAACTGAATACAAGCAGATGATGTCAAACTGAATCACAGCTGTCTGGAAACTACCCCGCAGTTGACAGAGTTGTAAGGAAACTCAGAAGAGAAAGGTTGGAGCACCTTGCTGAGACTAGAGGTGACCATGTCTAAGAGGCGACCACACAGAGGGAGCCAGCAGAACACCTGTCAGCCCTGCTGACACTCTACCCACTGACCGGTGTGCAAGGAAGTTCCTCCTTGCCCTGGACAGAACATCCCCAGAATGTCCCACAGCCTAAGACTTCTTGGAGAACAACCATAAATACTCAAGTGGCTGCATTTTTAGCAGATGAGATTGCATTCTAGGAATTTAGCTAATGCTTCCACCCAACAGATTTTTTCACTTTTTCTCATTTTCACAGATGAAGAACTCTCGGTACATTTCTAAGAAAAAATACTACGTTTCTACTGGATACAGGCCTTAATTTATCATTAAGAAAGAAAAAACTCTGTCTTCCCAAATGTCTGCATCTTTAAATTATTTGAGGAATAATCCTGAGAAGATGAGAATGAAAATGCATGCATGAAATAGCACAGCACTTGTCTCTATAAGTGGTGTATTCACCTGAGAGACGCACACTTTAATTTTTATTTTTCAAATGTCTTTTTCATACCAGTGTACTGGTGGGGGAGAAGTCAGTATTTACTGGCAGAATGAACAGTATTTAGAGGATCAGATTTCCAATTCAATTTTTCAGTTTCACCTCTTCCCAAGCAGATATGTAGCACTGAACCTAAAAACTCCTGACAACAACTGCATGACCCATATAGCCTTCCCCTAAAATCTTTTAATGACAATGTCAAAGTCACTCATTTACTGTCTTCAGTATCACACAGGGATTCTGAAATGCATTCAAATCTCAGACATCACAGTTGTTTCAAAATATGGTTACTTGATTATACGAGGGATCTATGCTAGTGCATCACTTTGAAATGGGAAAAGATGCATCAAACTCTCTTCTAAATATGTTCTCTACATTGACCTTGCTGTTGGTGTGATCCCTTTCTAATTTCTGCTCCAGTGGTCACTGGTAACCCTCACGGTCATGGTAAATGATCTCTAGGTACATTTGCAGTATGTTCATTGATGTATTTTTCAACTAAAAGTCTTACGAATACACAGTGACCTGTGAATGATTTTGAGGGCTGACACTCAACTGTTGACCCTTAAAACTTTGAAATAATGACATAAAATATTTAAAGACAGGAATGAAAGATAACTCTCTCTAAACTAGAATTTGATGACTGCTGGGAATTGAAAAATAACATGTGTAACCACCCTAAGACACAGTGTCATCACTCCAATCCCAGACTGAATATAGCAAAACCCTACTGCTAGTAGTGGAGTGAATACAATATAAGATTTAGATAATGATTTCCCCTATGACATTTCCTCCATTATTGTGAGCATTGCAAAATCCTCACAGTAGTGGGTGAAATTCCTGATCAGTTTTGCGGTCTGCCTAAAAGACCACAGGTCAAGGTCACAGTGTTGGATAGAACCTTTGAATTACTGCTTGGTTTAGATCTGGAGGCTGGTGAAGAGCAATAGAAATGGAGGTGTAATAAATTTCATCACCTGAAAAAGCACAATTTTTCTCTCTAAGAATAAAGAACCCGACTTGCTTTCTGCAGCTTATTGGCAGGAACATCACACTTTGAGCATATTTCACAAGGGCTTATGGCTATTCATGCTGTTTCTGCATGAAAATTCAGCAATTCATCTGTGAAGTCCTAGGAGGCCTGGATCATACTCTTAAGACAAGAGATTCAAAATTTCAGGGTAGAAATATTTGACTGAACTTAAAATTTCAGTGCTGGCCTTCACAGAACTGTTTTTAAACTTATTAAATTGTTTAGGGAGGAAAGAAAATCAGGTGTACATTTACATTGACAGCAATTTGTTTAGTGTCAGCCCTACTTTTAGCACACAGTATGTATGAGAGCCAGGTTCTAATATTCCTACCACCTTGATTTACTGCAAGCAGGGATTTGAGCCTGGGTCATCACACTTTCTGGTTCACTGCATGTTTAAGGAGGGTGCAAAAAATGGAATATCTCCCACAGAACTAACGGAGTGAGCGTGGCCCTGCTGTGCACGTGGCGTGCTGACTGGATGCTCATCGGGAAAACCAGAGTGCTACATTTAGATCCCTCCTGGTCCCAGTAACAGCAAGACTGAACTCCCACTCAGCAATGTGAAGATGGGACAGATGCAATTTCCTCCTGTTAAAGCTGTTCCACTTTTTTCACTGAACACTCAATACTCAGCAAGAGAGGAAGCGAGTAAATAAGGCCCATGCTTTATGGGGAATTCAATTGGGACACAGAATGCCTGGGCCCTGTTCTCCATGCCAGGTACCAGTTTGCAAGGAAAAAGTAGAGCAGTGTCAAATGAAGGGGTGGAAAATGCTTTGCAGTCCTCTCTAAAGTACCCCAAAGGCTTGCAGTCATACTGTCCTTCGAATGCTTTTAGGTAGATGGTACCTATGCCATTTCTTCCTCGTCCCATTTTATCAATCTAATTTGACAGTGCCTTTGCTTTCAGCACAAGTGTGTTCTACAGCAGCATTTCAGCTTTGGGGTGGAGTAGGATGCTTTGTCCCATTATAAGCAATTCTGCTAGTTTTTCATTTCAATGAAAAAAACCCCACCTCCTGTATTTTCACTTTCAGCTAATTCTTAAACATTTTTAATATATTTTTCTTTGGTTAGAGAACTGAAGGAAAGCACATTTAACTTACTCAAGGCCCTATGCCCCCTTTTCTTCTTTCCTGCTGTGGCTGACTGATGACAGTGGAACTAAATCTTCTGAGTTTTAAGCAAAATAGATCAGTTAATGGTTATTTCCTGAACTGATTTCCTCCAATTCACTACAGCAACTGGCTAAAAGTAGCCTGGGAGCATTATAAATTGTATAGGAGTGGGAGGAGGGAAGGGATTGAGACACTCCAAAGAGGTCTGCTTATCACCAGCAGGAGTTAACACTGGTTCCTCTGACAATCAAAAAAAAAAAAAATTAAGTTCTGATGTATATTTAAAAACGCTTGAGATCATACTCACAGGCACCCACATGCACAGGATTCTCTTGTATAAAGGAAAATCATGCCTTCTTGGAGGTTGATGCCTTCTCAGCATAAGCCTCCACGGATTTGATATTTATGTGCTCAGTTCTGAGTAGATCCCAGCACTGTCAGTGATGCTTGACCTCCCCCAGAGAAAGTGTCTGGCAGTGAGACACTCATAATGCAGTTCCCTGAATGCTGGACTTGGTTTTCATCTGCTCTTTTCCCCCTTCATTTTAGAAATTTCAGAAAAATCATCTACCTAACTGTTGGCAAATCCCAAATTCATCTCTGTGAACCAAAGCTATGATTATGGTAGAAGGAGAACACAAAACATAGACTGAATAGACTGACACAGAGATACTAATATTAACTACATCCTCAAAAATATTAAATATGTTTTCTTAGGTGATGAAAATTTCTTGTTATCACACAATGTCCAGTGTAAAAGTAGGTGCTTATTTTGCAAAGTTCTCAGGACAAGATGTGCAATACAACCAAGCCTGTGTATAATGACAGGAAAATAATTGTGTGGCTTGGTGGTCATGGCACTATCCAGTAAAGAATTCCAGTTTCTGATTTTCCTTCCAACAAACCATTAATCAATGGATTATAAGAAAGCATCAAAAGAAGAGATTGCAACACATTTTCTTGCTTTTTCTGAGGTATCCTATGTATACACAAACACATATGGATTGAGAGCAGCCCTGAGGAGAAAGATTTGGGGATATTGAAAGATGAAAAATTAGATATGAACTGGCAACGTGCACTTGCAGCCCAGAAAGCCAACTGTGTATCCTGGGCTGCACCAAAAGAGCGTGGCCAGCAGGTCCACTCTGCTCTGGTGAGACCCCAGCTGCAGTACTGCATCCAGCTCCAGGGTCCCCAGCATAAGAAAGAGATGGACCTGTTGGTGTCCAGAGGGCCATGAAGATGATCAGAGGGCTGGAGCTCCTCTCATATAAAGACGGGATGAAAAAGTTGAGGCTGTTCAGCCAGGAAAAGAGGCTCAGGAAGGCGTTATGCATATGAACAATGGAGAAAAAATTTTTATCAGGTCCTGTAGTGACAGCACAAGAAGTCATGGTTTCCAACTGAAAGATGGTAAGTTTTGATTGGATATAAGGAAGAAATTGTTTCCTGTGACGGTGATGAGACACTGGAAACCCAGTCTAGTGGAAGGTGTCTGTCTATTACTAAGGAATGTTGGACTAGATCTTTAATGGTCCCTTCTAATCCAAACCATCCTAAGATTCCATATATCTGTTCATGCACATATGAGAGACAAATACATACATACACACACATATATTTATGTATCCACTTACATGATTTTTTGAAGTCAGATAGAACACACATTTTTTTAGCTAGATGTGGATATAGAACCCTCTGACAAAATTTGCTGCTTGGTAGTGGAAATCAAATAGTTTTTATCAACCCTGCTTTTTCTGAAACATCTAAGGAATATCCCAGCATTTCTCCCACAGACTTCTGTCATACTGGTGGTCACTGATGTAGTTCCCAAGGATCACATATAGCATGTGATAATCTCAGTCAGTGCTTGATTTCTTTTTGACAGCACCCATCTTTGAAAAGATTCACTTGAACTATCCCAGGAGAGGGATAGCTCATTAGGGTTTTCCATGTAACACAACACGGATGCCAATTTATGACCATAATGCTGTAGAGAGAGGTCCTAACCATCTTTTTTTGTCCTTGGATGCTGGCTATAGCCTTACTGGATGTCCCTCCTGATATCCTATGAGCAATTCTGTGCTTCCACCACTGCCTTGCTGTTGCAGCTCTTTAATTCATCCTGTCACTTTCTCCACTATCACGGCTTTGAGAGTTTATTTGCTGCAGGCAACAGAGAGCTTGCACAACAGTGTGACATGAAATGCAGCGCTAGGCTGCTCCTACCTCCTGTGGGTGTGCTGCTCCAGTCCAGCAGCACGGTCTGCATGTGTTTATCTCTTCAGCTTCCTTTTCAATATATTTTTTGGCAATCCATGACAGCTGCATCTGCTTTGCCGTTAAACTGGGGGAGATGCTGAGGAGGCACAACACGGCTGGAGCCTGATGACGCTGTACACTTCTGACATGCACACTAAGGGCCACTATCCACTGTAACTCTTTCTGCAGTCCTCCTTCTCCCAGTCAAACTCAGCCTTATGGCCATCAGTGATGGAAACTGCTGCTTTTTTATATAAGGGATCCATTTCCCAGCCATCAACAAAAGCACTCCGCATTCATTAAAGCAGGAGGGGAAACACGACGACGAGGCAAGCTGTGGGGTTTTGTTTAACCTTGTTCCTCAGGGACACCAACCTCCTTACAGCTGCCAACCAGTAGGCCAAGTGCTAAGTAGCTCAAAGCAAGATGGCTCCCTCAGGGAACCCATGGAGTATTTACACAATGAGGATGCTGACAGCCTGTCTGTGTTAATACTGGTTAAAACAAAACTTGAGATGCTCATAAAGCACAGGTTGGCAATTTAGAGGAGCAAGATGACAGTATTGAAAAATAAAGAGAAAATAGAAGAGAGGCACTCTCAAAAACATTGTTTTTGCTGAAACACTGCTAAATATCACTAGATTTCAGGGCCCATGGCAGAGTGAGAAAATGAACTGAAAAATTGCACTTGTTCAGAAATCAGCACAGGACTATTTCTTGTGTAAGAAGACCTACATCCCTGTTAGAGGGATTAGAGACCTAATGATTCAGAAGCCATTGCCACTGCTGAAGAAAGTGTCACTTTGCACCTGTCTAGTGACATTAGCCATAATCCTCATAAATGTCTTCACCAGCAACAACTCTGCTGCGGGTATGGGTGTGAAGGCCCTTCTCTGGCACCCTACCTGGCTCTCAAGAATACTCTCCTTTTCAATACTGTGGTCAGCATTACCTTCAGGGGAAGAGGACTACTAGAGGACTACATCTCTCATGCTAGAGATGGCAGGGAACACTCTTAGAGAAGGTGCCTGAGTGGTAATTTTGAACAGCTCTGCTGGGAATATAGCAAAAACTGTTGTGCAACCACCCTGTCCTCTGCAAAAGAGGGAGGTCTTTGCACCAAGACACACCAATAGATGCCATTAGCTTAGGCAAAGGCATTTTCTCTGGGCTTCAGTTTAGTTACTGAGACTAGAAGAGCAATCTGCTTCAGCTGGGTATTTTTATCTGTTGAGCTCCAAAAATGTTAAACTTATAGTGAACGTAGAAAAGGCAGACAAAGCCTTAAGAAGCTCTTGTTTCAAATAAATGAACAATGCTACCAGAAATATGAAGTACAGCATTTTGAAGGATGATATTGCATTTCAATTCCCCTGTCAGTCAGGGATCCTTCATGATGAAAAGTTGTTTATAAATTTAAGTCAACACTAAAACATAATTTTTCTTCTTTTATAAAAAAGAAGAAAATATTTACATTTATTGTCTTTTGCATGGCTACAAGTAAAAACAATATGCATAAATACTGTATAGGCTAAAGGGCCATAATGTGCCACGCACTTATTTTTTATTTTGCATAGTGATTTGTGGGTTTTTTCCTCCAATTACTGCAAGTCATTTTATGGTTTTTATGTTGCCTAGGCAATCTTACAGATTTTAAAATTTCCATCTTCTATTCTGCTTTAAAATTGATCTCATCATAATGGCAATTTTTTTGTTTGTTTGTTTCACATCTGGGTCATATGTGTCATATGGAATGTGTTGCATGATCAGCTTACTCACCCTAGTCTCTGTACTGCTGAGTACTCTATACTCTGGTAAACACACCATAAAAAAAGTCACCACGCTGTGAAGACAGCAAGATGACAGCACAAAACTACAGTCAGTTTTGCTCCATTTCAGGTAGGAGGACACATCTCATAAGGTACAGGTAAAAGGTCACACCTACTGAGATCCTGCATCTCTCAATACCTTCTATGCCCCCAGTCGGAAGAGATGAGGTTGGTTTGCTTGAAACTAACGACCTTCCTTGAAATGTGATGCTTAGTTTCTTCTAACTCTGTGGTGTGTGAGAACTTCTCAGACCTGAGGTCCCAGCAGTTGTGTCTTAACTGGAGAAGACAGCCCAGCTCTGTAACATCCTTTGCTTGATTTTTAAGCACCACCCAGTGCTTTGATTTCTAGTAGAAAAGTAGGTCTGTAGGCAGAAAGGAGGCAGCAAAATGCTCCAGTAATCTCTGATAACTGGGGGATCAGAACTGAGAAGTCCTGAGCCTTAAGGGACACAAGTGCTCTACAGTTAGGACAGCAACCAAAAGAGGACAGGGTGACAAGAGGAGTTGACATAACTGGTAAAAATGATAAAAGGCATGGGTGGACCTCCAGATGAACAGATGGAAAAGACTGGAATGGCTTAGCTAAGAGAAGACTGGGTCACTAACTATTACCACAGAAGTCAGTTGGATGCTGCCATTTGTCTTTTCCTGCAATACCACATTAAGCGAACAGTTGATGACACTGAAGACAGATTTAACTTTTTTTAGGTGAAACATAATTAAACTGTCACAAAGTAATGAGAAAAGCCTGGAGCACAGAAGGATTAAAAAGGGACAGGATCTTTATACAGGTAATGGGAACACATTCTGTTACCTCAGTTGGCAAACACAGTTTTCTTAATAAGAAGCATAAAGCCTCACATTTCAGCGTATAAAGCACCTACAGACCTCAAGACTGAGGAAGTAGTGCTCCCCATCAGCAGGTTAATTTGACCCTCAGTGCCTAACCTTGAGCCCAGAAGCAGGATTCTGTACTGGAGGGATAGCTGGTCTTGCCTGGAAGGGCAATTCCTACACTTCAGTGTTTATATGTAAAAAAAGAAACAGCTTGGTTATAACCAAAACAAATTTAAGTGAGATAAGTTGATAAAGCAAATCCAATCATAAAGCAGAGAGAAAGTATTATGTGTATGCAGTAAATTCTTGTATGGAAAGAAAATAAATAAACCCAGTTAAAGTAAATACAGGCCAGTAAAACTGAATAATGTCCAAAGTGCTCAGGTATAATTCTCACAAATGAAGGTGTCTTTCTGTTCCAGCAGCCTGTGCCGAAGCACACCGAGTACAATATTTTCTCTGACAGCAACAAGCAATTGTCACAAGACCATGAGGCGTTCTTATGTTTTTTTCTAAAATCCGTAAAGCAGCAGGTCTGGACTGGGTAAAAACACTCTTAGCCACAGAAGACTGCTTCCCCAGCCAGTGCAGATTGCTGCAGAGCCTTTGACGTCAATGCAGCCATACTGATTTATACCAGCTGAAAATATTTCTGCTCAGTGAAAATCCTTGGTATGAAGGTGTGTCCTCTAGCTAATTTTATTAATTCTTATAATTATGTTTATTCTCAAGCCTGAAACTACTTCTTGAATGTGAGAAGGAATCATTGATATTTAATTTTACAGCTCTCAAAACCCATTTGTTCACATTTTTTGAGATGTGAAATAGGCTTCACTCTGCTCCCCAATCAGTTCAAGCAAATCTGGAAAAGAGCAGAACCATGTGCTGTTATCTGCATTTGCTGGCTTACCTTGCTTCTTCTTCTTCTTAACTTAAAAATAAAAAATAGCTTTGTGTCTTCTCCCCACCCTCTGCTCTAAAGGCAAATTTGCAAGTCACTCATCCAGGATATAAGCTCAGTCCTTTGGGGATTCTAGTTATATTTTATCATTATGAATATTTATTATTTGCTCTTTTAGAACTAATTAATAGATTTAAATTAACTTAAATACGTGCATCATTTTTATTGTCTAGTTCTTCATCTTGAGACTGCAGACATAATAGTCACAGGAATCTTCAACAAGCTGCTGTTGTACATGTCTGAATAAAATGGCATAATCTAAACAATTACACTCTTGGAAAATAACCTAGAACAAGGTGGTGAAATGATACAACTCTGTCTCTAACTAGTGGAAGGCAACCTTTTCAAGTGGAATTTATACTGTATTCCCTCACAGTTTCCTTTGGATCACTCTCCCTTGCAACACTGGATGTATAAAATAAAATGGCTTTTTAAAAAGAATATTTAAAATACTGGTCTGTGTCTTCTGAGAGCAATCTGCAACTCCAGTTTCTCAGCTCTCAAATGGAGTAAGTGTAGCCTTAGCTGTGAACAAATTACACTGCAGATTTGTACATCCTGACATAAACAGAAAGCAAGCAGTACCAAAATTAAAAGAAAGGTATTACAGTAGTTTGAATGCTCAGTGCAACACCACCAACAATTCAGTCCCATAAACCACATGTAAACAGAGCAATCAGCGACAAGACCAAACCAGGCTGTGAAAGATCTAAGCCAAGCCCAGCAGCTTCCACACTCAGAACAAGAGGTCTGAGGTTTCCAAGCACCCTATGCCTGCTGTCTGCCCAAACAGATCACAGTGAGACAGCAACTCTTCCAGACTGCACTTGCTTGTCTTCAAAATTGATGCAGGTCAGATTGACTGATGCTCTTCCCAGAGTTTGAAAAATGTACAGAACACTCTTTTTTAGCTCCTTCCTCATAGAAGAGATTGGGAAAAACAAATGCTTGAGCAATTACTGTCCCAAGAAGCACACGGTGGCCTTCAGTCAGCCACCAGCCACTCCAAGGTGACTCACTCCATGTCACTGGAGCTGTTTATTTTCACAGTGACACAGCTCAAGTTTTCCATGTTGCTGCAGGGCTAACTCACAAGAACTAGATGCAGCCACTCATGGCACACAAGGTGGCAAGCATGTCCCCTGTGAGGAAGTTCTGGAAACGAGGGGCTGCCTCATCCCACACACTCCTGCTTGTTAGGATTTCAATGCAATTATGTCATGTAAAAAGTACAGAAACAGGGATAAAATGTTGAAACATACTTGTACCAGGTTCTGTGTGTTGGTTCTCTGAATGCTGCATAACGTAGGTGTCAGCTAACTGGAAGGCTAAAACATTTGGTCCTTCAAGCCCAGGTCTGAGCCAGGAGTATTGGTGGATGCTCTTGGCATCCCTGAGCCATTCAAGAGGCAGTATGGTATCCACTGGCACTGTGTGCTTCTTGTACACCATCAGAATGGAAGGAAAATACACTCCTCTGGTGTCTCTGCGTGCACTGGACTTAGGAAAAAAGAGAGGCCAGGAGAGGATTTTGTCTTCTCTCCTTGCATGGAGCTGCTCAGGACAGCCAATACTCTGGCAAAAGCCCCAGAGCCCTGTGCTCCATTAGCAGGGGAGGGACAAGGATAGAAAGGGAGAGAAGGACATTCTTATGATGTCTACAGCTGCAAATACTCTAATCTCAGTGAGAGAACTTTCTCCCTGTCTCAAGGGGCCTTGGATGAAGACTGCATTGGAAGGCAAGGGAAAGAGAGAGAGAAGGAAGTCAGAAAGACGGATCCAGTACTGAGGGTCTTTGCTCACTGCAAAGGTGGGGAAGGAGATGTGAGAGCAGTGGGGAGAGGGGCTTCTGTGGGGCTTCCTGAGGTCACCTCAGTGTAGCAAATGAGTATGAACATCCATGCAAAATCAGGTCCCCGGCAGCCAATGCCTAACTTTGCTGCCTGACCTGTTGAGCATGTCTCTTTTATTTGGGCAATTAAATGGAGAATAAAGCTGTTTTATAAAAGATACCAGGCATTTTCAGGCAGGAGCAATTAGCCAAACTGTGTCAAAAGTTGGTCTAGATTCAGTTACAGATGATCAAGGACAATGTGCTACTTCACAAGTTCAAATGCTTTAATATTTGCTGCTACTATGCAGCTACAATGCAATACAAGTGTAGCCTTAGGGCTTTTGTGTTTCTTTAAAGCATTAGCCATTAATAGGCTAAGTTTACCACTGGGATACAGAGTACTGGCCCAGCAATGCAGCTTGAATGTATTTATTTTCCAGTCTATGATTTCCAAGTACAGTGTATCGCCTCTACAAGGATTTAATGAGAGCCAAGAGGTGTACATTATAAGCAACAATTTTCTGTTTCTAATGGAGCTCAGTCCAAATCGGAGAGTGATTTATTAGCCTTATCAGCTTTTACTTGTATTTTTAAACAGAGATCAGAAATTTAGGTTTAGGGCTAAAATTCACAGGATAGCATCAAGAGCTTTGTTTTTTAAGTCATGATTTATTAAATCTTAAATTTATAAATGTTCCAACCTGCTTAAGGTCAATCATTCTGAAGAACAGTGAGTATCTGCCAGCTGTTCTGGACTGCTTCATTTAAATGAAAGCATTTAACTTCTTTAAAAAAAAATCATCACGAGAGAACACATATTTAGTAAAAAAGGAGAAGGAAACACATTTGTCTAAATAAGCAAGTCTTGATGAGATGTTTATTATCCTAATCATTGTCAGTAATACCAGCAATAAAATGAACAGTGCCATTTGTCACCAGCCAGTGGAACAGGGTCTGCTCTTTGCAGCAGAAGACACAGACAAGTGTCCACCTGTTTGTGAACCAGGAGTTGGATGTAAAATACAGCTGGTTCTAAGATCCATGAAGCTGCATGAGTAAGCCCAGCATGTGAGAGCCAATACAGTCAGCTGGCAACACCCAGGAAAGACTGTCTGTTCAGATTAAGAGAAATGGCCTAACATGATCTCTGGATCATTCTGAGATTAGCTCTTGTGTTGAGCTTGGCAAAGGACTGGAAGGTAGGAGAAAAACCAGAATAAAGACAACAGAACCTAGAAAACACTGTTTACTATTTGGAAAATAGGCAAAGCAGATGCTACCTGCAGCTGGAATTGTAGAAAGTTTGCCACAGATTGCCACATTTGACAATTTGAAGCACTATAAAACAAGTTCCCACTGGAATAAATTTTTTTTAATACGACACTTAGAATAATATCAAAGTTTGAAATTTAGAAATATAATGCCACGATGCACTCTGAATATTAACTGAAATTGTGATAAAAAATGTACTATTTACTAGTGTCACTTGTTTTATCGTTGCACACTTACTTGTGGTTGCTATATAAGGCTACACTTTACTATGGAAAAAACCCCAAAAAAGTAAAAATGAGTAGGGCATTTTGAGCTTATGTCTCTTTCTACAAAATCTCCTTGAGTCCATTTCTGCATATTCATATCTCTCTCCTGTCATATAGACCTGTGTGTTCTCACTGGAAAATCTGAGGACAGTAAGAACAGAGTGACTTGAGTTTACATGATCAGATGAATTTTTTCGTCTAATAGAATAGACAGACATTTACTCATCCCTCTCTTTACATAGATTTATTATGTTCAATAATTGTCTGTTATTATTGCTGTACATTGTAATCTATTTCTAATGAATCCCTCTTGGTTATGGTGAATGAAGTCTTGCATAATAAATTCTAATCTGCTAGTCATTATCTTTGTTAATATTTTACAGTCTACATTTATTACTAAGATTAAGAAATAGTTTGCACAGTGCTTGGTATTTTCACTGTTTTTAAGTGCTATCTCTTTTAATTAATGATCTCTTTGAATTTGCCTTTGCATACTTAGGTTAGTACCAGCCATACTGGAAATGTCAAAGTTTTCAGTCTTTTTTTTAAAGCCTTCTGCTGGGAAACACCAGATACAAAATTCCCACATATTTTTTTAGAATGGGCATTTCTTCTTGCACCATTTCAGCTCATCTGATTGATGCTGCTTGGGTACAAGCCTGCAAGCAGATGCCTGGGACTGGAGCTGACAGGAGCAAAAGTGGCTGCACACAATCACATCTGGGCATTCTCCAGCAATTTGTCTTTCTCAGTTCTGGAAGACAGGGATTTCTTTGGGGGAAGTAGTAAATCTGCTCAACTTGTAAAGTTGTTTCCCATCTACTAGTTAGAGGCTTTGGAGTGCACCCTCCAGTCTCCTATTCATAATACCTTCTACAGCTACAAACGTCTTGGCATAGAGATAATAACTGGAGAGCTATTATCAGATCCTGTAATCTCATTACAAACCAGCCATCGCTGGCTTGATGTGAGTTAGCCACAGAAGAATCCTCACTGCCTTAGAACATGTAGGGATACAGTGCTCAGGCCCCATTTAATTAGATGCATGGTAAGAGTTTGTTTAATGTCACGCCCATGAGCATTACTGCAGTGAAGTGAGGAACAGGGCCATTTCAGTCGGCTGAATAATTCCAGAACAGCGTTAAGCTACTGAAGAACTCCCTCGAGTACTTCACTGCACATCCTCACGAGCTGGTGAATATCTCTGAGCAGGCTGCCATCAGGGTTGTTTTTGGTAGAAAGGACAAGCAGTGCCTTTGCCAAAGCTGTTTGTGCCTTCTGCAGTCTTTGTTCAGGCAAAAGGTTAAAAAACTCGCTTGCTTTTAGTCCCCCTATAAATTCTTATTGGCATTTGGCACTTAGATTTGACAATCAGAGCAGGCTGGTAAACTTCTCATGATAAGCAATGGAAAATGCTGATTTGCTCAAGCTTTTAATGGGAACACATTGGGTTCGATTAAGTAGCTTTGGATAGGTTCCTTAGGGCAGAGTGGTAAAAAAACTGTAATTCTTTTGAGTAAATGAATAGTTAGGTACTCACTCAAGGCCCCACTCTGATTTATCTGGGAAGAATCTGAATTTTTATATATTGAGAAAATATCTGGTCTGACCTGATACTGTGTATTAGTGAAAGCTTTCTGCCTGGAGGGAGGCAAGGACCACTCCAACACAGAAATCTTTAAGAAGTGCTGCGTAAACCTGTACCATCATCCTGCCATAGTATCTGTAGAACAGCAGGATCCCACTCTGTCCACCTCTAGGAGCATTCAAGGGAGTCATGTAGTCCATACATACATTTTCCTGGATGTCTTTCTGACAACTTTCTGTGATCTTTTTTTCAGAATGCTGCCTTTTTGTGGCATGCTTTTTATACTGCTGGAAATATTTTTTAGCTTATCTTTTCCTAGTTTCTCAGAAGAGATAATTTTCCTCAGTTTCCACTGCTCTGCCTAATACACTGTGTAAAGAAGTTTTTCTTTCAGCAGTTCTAAAACATTCTTCAACATGGGGTCAGTATAAAGCCATTCCTATTATTCCCAATGTGTTCTTCGTAACTGATGCCCAGTGAGCATTATTAAACCAGTGTGAGAAGGATTATACTGAATAGTACACTGCATTGCAAGTACTCACAGCAAAGTGGAAGGAAGCAGAAATGAGCAGCAGGCACAGACAGCTTCAAAACACTGGCTGTCCTTCAACATGCAAAATATCTGTCCCCAAAATCTGACATATCAACACTAGTTTATAGTGGTTCTATCAATGAAAAGGAATTAATGAGTGAGACGACTTAGGCCCCTTCCCATACTTCACTGGTGACTCTGATCCCTGATTTATGTGCAAAATTCACTATGCTGAACTCAATCATCACTGAAGGGAACAGAAAACACCTGTCAGTGGAATGACAGCCTCAAGAAGTCATGAGCAGCTGCCTTTTACTGCTCTGCGTTCTGGGCAAATATGCTAGAAAGGTCAGCTGAGAAAACTGCACACAGCAAAACTCATTGCAGCCTTTTAAAAAGTAGATCCTCCATCTGAAGGAATTTCCCTTTTTAGGAATGTAAGACACCCAGGTTATGAAGTTCCAGGACTGATTAAGGCCTTTGGATACTCGTATAACATAAACAGTACTCAGAACAAAACTAGTCACAGCTGCTGCACTGATGGAAAAAGGTCAAACATGGAACCTAGGAAAAAACAAACAAGAAAGACAGCAGATAGTAGTGTGTGTGTAGCCAACAGTATTTCTGCAAAGCCTTAAGGTCACAGGCTTCTAAACCTGCTGGGAAACAATGCCTGGTCACTGCAGTTCAAATGGTGGCATATTCTTTCAAGAAGGAAAAGCTCCAGTAAATGATTATCGGTTTTGTGGTGCTACTGTCGTTTCACAGGAAAACTGACAAACATATGAAGTGGACAAAGGTTCAATGAAAAGCCAAAATTAAAAAGCATGCATTTTTGAAAAACAAAGTAAACGCAATTTGCTTATTCAGGAAGGAGGGGAGAGATGACAGAGTGACAAAACTGAGGAGAAAGCAAGAGAGGGCAGAATCACCACCCTAAACAGAAAAAGTGAAACAAAATATAAAATGCTAGTGCTGTTTTACTTCTGAGACAGGCAATACACCTGGTGTAACATGAGAGTTGGGAAAGAGATTTCAGAGAAAGACAGAAGTTTTCTACTCCCTTTAAAGTGGGGAAGAAAGACAGCAAAAGAAAGAGAGAAACATTACAGAAGAAAAAAAATAAAAAGGCATGAAGAAGATTCAGAAATAGTAGCAAAAGTCATTCCTAGGGAAAAGAGAAATAAAAGAGGAAGAAGGCAGAAAGCCAACAAAGAAGAAAAAGTGAAAATAAATGAAGAGGAAAAAAGTCACTCACACACGTGCACAGTGAAAGCCATTGAAAATACAGTTCCAAAGTCATGAGAAACATCTATCAGGAGACATCAGAAATATATCTGTGTAGAAAATTGGGAGATTGTCTTGCGGTTGTGAGATGAGCATGAGGGATATCATTGATAGCCATGGGAAAGAGGACAGCACATGTGTTTCTGTAGTCTTCCGAGATGAGTCTCATATTTCCCCCTCTGTGAGAATAATGCACTCAGAGGTTGCCTATACTGACATAAGAGGAGTATGCAGATGTGTGCACACATGCACACACGAAATATAGCATTTAGAAATGCTTGGATTGGTTCCAAGGTAGTTGAACAAAATGAGACTAATAAAATATAATTAAACATTAATTACTGCAACTATCAAAAATAATTGACTTGTACAAAGCACAGCACTCCTATTAAAAAGGGAACTGAGGGTAGTAAAAAACATATACTATTCTGTATAATAATTGCTATGAAGCAATTAAATTCATAGGCAACTGTTAAAATTCTTTTGTGACTATTTAAACATGTGAGCACTGGACAGATTTGGTCCAAAACTGTCTACTATAAGACAGTCTTGTTATTAATAAGGAACAAACATTACCATTTAAAAATCAAACCAAAGGTACAGTTCTGCTTGAAGCAGATATGAAGTAAAACTGGATGGATCTGTCACAAAAATGCTGCTGCATCTCCCCCAACAAGTCCTACTTCTTCCATCAGCTTTTCCTTCTATTCATCTTTATAGCATGAGAGAGACAGAGCTGGCAGATGAAAGCAGGAGAGTTGAGATCTTCAGCTGGTACAAAGCTATGTCACTTCACTCACTCCCTTATGCTTTGCTGGTTTTTAACAGTGAGGGGAAGAACCAGCCTCAGTGCAGGCAGAACTGGGGGACAGACACAGACTGGTTACAGAACCAGGGTTATAGTAAGTGAATGAGAACCTGTATAAAGACGAGTATTTCACTGAGTAGTGGGGACAAAGGGGAGCAGTACACTGAAACAGCTTGTGCTGATTCAAGCTCCTACTTGAATTTCTGTGTGTCTTACTGTAGACTAGCACTTAGTCTGCTCCTTAGAGTGCCCATTGGTGTGTTAGGTGTGCTCCTGGAATAAATATTTGGGTACTTTCATCTGAAAGGAGCCAAGCTGGCACACTCTGACTTCTCTGCAAGCTGAACCAAAGTCTGGTAAGTGAGGATGATCAAGAGACTGACTTCAGATGCAACTCCTGATCCAAACTAGGACACTAATGTAGCTGCATCAGAAAAACAGTTCTGTGCTTTTTATTTTAAGGGGCAGGGTAGGTGTTTCAGTCCCTTGTGGTCAGCTTGTTCTCTTAGTTTGCCTTCAAGAAAATAAAAGTTGAGCGTTTATGGAATGAAGTCTTCTTGTGTTAGGGGCAGTGCTAATGGCATAATCAGAAGGGGCAACAATAATGATGAAGATTGCATGAGTCTGATTTGGAAAGAGAAGTGACACCAACTCTCTGCAGACAGTACTTCTGTGTGTTCTCACTCTGGGAGTCCTTACTCCCTCCTTCTGTGTCATCTTCTCTCCACCTTTACTTTGGCTGCAGCCAAAATCTACTTGTTATTTGGCTGTTCTCATTTAATCTCATATATCCTATTAATTTGGAAAAGTTTTGTTCTAGTATGCATAGAATAAGAGTTTTAACAGAAACAGACAAATTGCAGAGCACAAAAGTTTATTTTCATGAGCCTATCCTTAATCAAGGAAATCAGAAATGTTGGAAATTATTAGAAAGAGGAAGAAGAATACATTTCACGTGTTTCTTAGGCTCTACTCCTTCTCTACTCCTAGTTCATTGGCAACAGATTGGCAAGTTAGTGGCTTCAGTTGCTTTGAGAAAACCTTGGCAGTCTTACATAAAATGACAAAAATGGAGTCAAATTCTTAAGACAGATGTAACGTATCGTTGAGGGTTGGTGGAGATGCCATGACGTGAAGCATATTTGGCATATGGCACCTTCACTTGTTCTTCAGGAAAAATACTAAACATAGCAAGGTAAAGTCACTTGAAACTGTGAAAGAATGACACTGCCATCTGAGAAACTGTCATTACTATGAGACATTAACATTCCATTTACTACAATCCACCAATTAAATTTAAACCTACCAACCAGTTCTCCTTGGCGGAAATTCTTTCTTTCATTCATTCATTTAAAGAAAATCTGCTGCCCCAAGAACCAACCATAAGGGATAAATCGATCCTCATTTTGGTTGTCTCTTGGCCCCAGTCCTAAATCATATCAAATCATCAAATTGTGTATCATATATTGTAACATACCATCAGAACAACAAGAAAGTAAAGAATAGTCTTTTTTATTCTCCCCAAATTTTGCATGTCATGTTATGCTTTCTGGGCATGCAGCAGGTTGAGCAGCTCCTATGCTATAAATATTCCTCTTACATAACCAATTAATCAGCTAAAAAGCCAAAGAAAGCAACTATTTTTAGTATAATATTGCTAGTCATGCTTCTGCAGTGTTATTTTTTGCTCTTAAATAAAAGGGCTTCTTCATTCTGCAGTTCTTTTCCATCAATGTGTGGGACTGTGCCAATTCAAGCAACATTTCTGTATAAAGAACCCTGATTAATGATCTAAAATTCCAAGCAAGCTTTATTGTCTCGATGTTGCTGCTCAAACTGCTTGCAAAGTTTCTGCTAAAACATTCAAGCTATTCATATATAATACCTAAAGTGTTCTTCAGGCATTGGCTCTTTCAGCCTAAAAAGAAAGAATGAATCAAAGAATTCTGAAGAAAAGTACAATGTTACGCAAAACCTGATGATTTTTCATTGAAAAATGTTTTAGAACAATTTTCTTGTTAGCTTTCACTCCTACTGGATATGGACTTGGGTTTTTAAATGTCTTCTGCCAAACAACCAAACCCAAGAACAATTACAAACTGGCCTGTGGAGCCAGTCCTCAATTACTTCAATCTGGACTGACACAGTTTAATTCAAACTGTGGCTTTAGTTCTTAATTTTAAAACGTTTTTTACATTGCTATCCCCAAATCCTGTATTAAAAGCAACCAAGACTGTGAATTGCTTTTGTTGTTGATAGAGAGAAGACAAAGTGGTAAAGCAAAATGAGTCTGAAAATTCTGAAACCCCAAATGAAAAATTTAGATGACCTGAGTTCACGTAAGTCACCTAGATTCACCTCCTGAATGTATCACACATTTACCTTAAAAGTTACCTGGTGGCAGCTGCAATTCCTGGGCTAGTTAGTGCTGGGTCTGGTTGACCACTAGTGGGGTCTTGTGGGGAACTTCTGACTCTCGTTCCAGACTAGCCTGGGTACCACAGATCTGGGTATCATAGATGACACCTGTGACATATCTGACCATCCCTTGAGGAGGCCTCACTGTCTTACACTTTAAGTGACTTCAGGGGTACCTACATGGGAGCACATTTTGCCCTTACTGGATGTGAGCTGGTGGATGTTCATAGCATGGACCTGTGGATGGAGAGAAGAAATAAGCTCTGGGTGACACAACAGGCCCACTCTGGCCCCCAGAGTATGGGGCTCTGACTACAGAATCTTTTTATTTCACACCAAAAATACAAAGGTGTTTCAAGCTTCTGAGGGATGGACACTAACAAGAGAAATGAGAGCACTTTCTAACCTACAAAGTGCACTGGGGTCAGAGCACAGAACCAAATAAAACCAGCTCTACTGATGGGCACCATCTCATTGTTAATAATACTCACATGTAAAAAGACACCACAAAATAAAGCAAAATTTTTTTTTCCAAATTGGTTTGTTTCTTCTCTGGGATACAGATAATTTTTGAGTAAAGGTCTGCTTTTACAGAATGCCATGGTCAGGGAGGTATTGCAACCTTTAGAAGTTCAATAAATGATTTGCAGATTAAATGTGCACCTGTATCATTCCAAAATGTTTATCTACCACACAACTTTAGTTTTTATTAAACATTATCATACACAACCAAATGAAGATGTTTTTTTCTGGTTTTATTTGCATGCAAGACTGGATTTAGATATGGGAGATTAAGTACAATGGGGGAAAAAAGAACAATGGATGATGACAGTGATGACAAGAGCAAAACAATTGTTTGAAGCTGCAGCACAGTATTTGAAAAGCAGGACCTCACCAAAGACATCCTGCAGTTTTAAAAGGATCAAATGGCTCCTGTTAGGTTAAGGGCAACTTTCACACAAAGCAAGATGTGAGTGGCAATGGATTGTGCTGTCTGGCTGCCAAGATTTATGGAATATAAAGGCAGCAAGCTAAATCATTTTCAGGGGAAATCCACCTGAGGATCTAGGAAATTCTTGCTGTGTCTGATGTGTGTTCTACATCAGAAGCACAAGAGATGAGCCTGTGTTTGAAGAATAGAGCAGTCAGTACAATACTGAGGAAGGCGAGCAGCGGGACTCTACGATAGCCCTGTCAAAACCAGAATTTTCCTGATAATACAAATCCCATCTGGCAGGCCAGGCGTGTACGCCCTCTCATCCTGCCATAACCAACTGAGGCCACAGCTCAAAGACTATCATGCCAGGCAATATGCAATTTTGTAATTAGTTCTGTGGAAAAACTCAACAATCAGAAGTTCTCTGTCTTCTCAGCAGCAGTTGTTATTCTTTTCCCAGAGAAACTGGAGACAAATATCACTTTCAGCTATGTTAAATTCTTACAAGAAGAAGTGAGGAAACTCCACAGAGTGCAATGAAAATGTTTTAAAAATGCAAATAAGGACTGGCATACAACAGAGAAAAAGGGAAAAGCTTTTTCCCAGGGAACATCAACCCCATTATTGAGTGTAATCCCAACACATTTACAATAAACCCATTTCCTCAAACAATTCCTCTTCTTTTGGGAAAGACCCCTTAAAAATAGCTATGGATCACAGTAGTGTATTAGCAGTTGACTTCTGTATGTGATGAACCTAACTGTATTATTGAAATAAGCTTAAAATGTATATACTTCCCACAAAAACTGGGCAATAATAAAATTCCTGTAATATGAGAAATATTTGTCTTATCCGTCTTTGCATATCTGTCTTAATCTTGCCAAATTTAAACCTGCTGAACCTAGGTCTTTCCCTTCAAAATGCATACAAAGAACAAGGGAGGTTTTTAAATCCATGATTAACAAGAAAATTATTTCTTCAAAACCAATTTATATGACATTACTGCTTATACTGAGCCATGATGACTGCATGTAGAATTTTGCTAGCATGCTAAAAGTGAAGTCAAGAAATAAGAAAGAATACCATCATCGTGTTCATTGAATGGATTAAAACATGAAGTGAGCAGCAGCAGAGATCAGTACCCTGGAGGCTGTTTGGTTTGTCAGGACATGCATATGTTGTAACCCCTGACAGTCCTTCTTGGTAGAGAGAGTGGGGTTTTTTCCCTAATGTGAAGCAAAGCTGTGGTGATTGCTGCTTACTAATGCATTGGACTTTTAACAGTGTAAACATGAAGGCAGTAATTCAGAGAACAGTAAACTTGAAAGACGTAGCAGACGTGTAAAGTTAATCTGATTTACAGCATAATCAAGAACAGAGTTCTCCTGCTTTCCCTTCCAATCTACATCTGAAAAATCAGATTTCTGCCTTCCCACAAATCCAAGCAGATTCCACTCTCTCGTCTTTTATGGATGTAAGAAGAGCCAAATTTAACCCAGGCCTCCTTTGGAGGGAATCACTAATTTTGCTTCACATGTTGTCTACATTACACTGCCATCAGCATTGTCTTCATTTGTTTACTTCAAGAGCATTTCCAATACACCAGGAACCTTCCAAACAAAAAGCAGATGCTGCCTGGATTTGAGACTCCTAAAGACTGAAGGCAGGAAGACAACCAAGAGGTGAGGTAGCAGGTAATAAAAAATCACAGAATGGTTAAAGCTGGAAGGGACCACTGGAGGTAACCTAGTCTGGCCTTCCTGTGGCATTAGCAAGCACTTGCAAAAAACAAAATAAAACAAGTAACTTCAGTCGTGGTACAGCCATAACCAGTCAGATGATGCCATTTCAACAACTCTGCCTGTGCTTCTCTCATTACTGTTGGCCAGTTCCAAGCTCAATAGCTCCTTTGCTACAAGAGGCGGTCTCCATTCCCCATCCCGAGTATTTCCCAGGGGGTTCAGGAGGTTGCAGTCCCTGCAGGTGATTTCTACATTTGCACTTGGCCTCCACAGATGGGCAGGATCAGGTAGAGCTGGATGTGGAGGCTGGATGGAGAGAGAAACCCCTGGTGTTGGTAACAGAGACAACTTCTTGTAGCAAAAGAGGAGGGGGCTGCAGTTACCTGGCTTGAATCTGGCGGGCTGCTGTGAGGCCAGGGACACAGAGGTGCAAGCTAAGGCCAGGACTGAAGCATTTTCAAGAAGAAAATATGAAAACCACTCATCCCTTTACCATGAGCCTAAACTCTTCCCAGCAGAGTGGAGAGAAAGGCACAGGTGAGATACATGGTGGTAGTGTGCATCCAGCAAGCAGTGCCTCAAGCTTCCCGGCCAGGAGAGGCCTCATCCTGTTAGATATGGATTGTGAAGAAGAGCTTGTGCCACTGAGCATGGACAACATGAAGCCAATGTTGACGGACACCTGAAGCTCCTGAATTACAAAACCCACTGCCTTTCTGATCTGTGGTAGAGCACGTGCACCACAGGAAGAAATTACCCAGCATTTCTGCTTTCTCCGTTCACTAACAACTTTGCCAGAAGTAAATAGCTTGACTGCATGAACGTAACCTTTTATGAGGCAGATAGTATGTACACATCCTCTCAAATATTGCTGAGATGGCTTACGGGGTTGGCTTTCACAATTTCTATAGGCTTGTGATCATTCCCAGTTAAAAAGCTCACCCATCTATTGCACCTGATGCAAGAGGTACACATAAAGAGAAATAAGGAAAAGAAAAACGTACATCTGCACATGTGCTGTGTGATTACACAGGTATCAACAGAAAACAGGGTGAAGGCTAGAGGATTTTACCAGTCAGATGCATACAACATGGCATAGACCTCTGCAGGAGAAAAACACCAGACGGCGAAGGCACTAAAATAGAAGACTGCAAAGCAGAAAACACAAACAGCTTTGTCTAATTCAGAAGCATCATCATGGAGGGCAATGACACTGCTCCAAGGGGACTGTGAGGAGGACCACGCTGGCCCCACTGCCCCAGAGAAACACAGAGTTTTTGGCAAGACAAAGGGGTTTCCTGAGATGCAAAAATCAAACTGTTCTCTATGCATGCTCTCCGTATGAAACAGATATGAACCTTGGAGAAAAATGCCAGGCACGGACTTTCAGCCCCTGAAACAAGCTGTTTATGGGTAGCTGAGGAGATGGAATGAGAAATATGATAATCATGAAAAGGATCTGTGAGAGGGAGAGTCCGTGGCACAGTAATTAGAGGGAAGCACAAACTGCTGGGCATGCTTACCAGATGAAGGACAAGCATTTGCAAAAAGAATCACATACTTTGGCCAGAAAGGTTTAGTTTGACGTGCGGTGAGACAACATGACAGAACATTCAGGCAGTGCTTTTAAGACGCCATGAGCCAAAGCAGGAGCCAGAGCCTTGCTAAATGAACAGCAGGAGCCCAGTGCTATGCTCACGAATGTGTGTGACGGTGCTATCAACCTCTCTGCCCATCTGGGTCACCTACAAAACATTTCTCTGGCCCACCAGGTATGTACCACCCACACCAGTAAGCTGTTGAGAGAGCCAGGCCTCTACCTGGCTGTGGTGGGGTAACTCCTTTTGGGTTACCCCTCTGCTGCCCTTGCTTGCACTGCCTTGGAGTGCCAGGGGATATACTCCCACCAGGGAGCCATGTGCAGACTGCTCTGGAGCTGCTCCCAGCTCAGGGGTCAGAATCAACCAATGGTGGGATGACACAAAGGAGGAACGGGAATTCAAACCCCAAAGTGGGTATATCCTCTCACCTGTGTCACATCAGCTACAGAGAGACTATACCCAGTTCCTTACACTATCCAGAGCAGGTGGTGCCTGGCAAGGCCACAGGGATTGCTCTGGCAGGGACTGGTGCTGCTGGGGGTGGGCAGTGGCAAAGGGAGACTGCAGCAGGGGGGAGGCAAAGCCAGGGCAGTGCATCCCCACTGCCTCGTTTCGGGAGGTGTTAGCAGGCAGCCCTGGCAAAGGCTTGAGCTGCACTGTCCCAGCACAGCTGCCAGGTGGGCACAGCCATCCCAGGCAGCAGTCGGTTGTTTGCATGCACACACACACAAAATGATGTGATCTCAGAGCAATATGTGTTTCCCAGCCTGAAGAGAAATGAGATCTCCTGCACTGCTGTATATGTGGCATTTCATTCATCAGTTTTTCCAAACGGAAGGCTTGTCATATAAACAAAATGAGTGCGTGTGTGTCATTCCACTGCTTCTGGATGCCCTGCAAGAGAAACACAGCAGAGCACACGCTATTCATCAAAGTCCTGATGGGGAGGAAGGTGTATTTGTGGCATCCTCTAAATATACTCCATTTCTGCTACTTTCTCGGCTCTCAGTGACAGCAGACATCATTTGACAGAGACCAGAACATGCTCACTGTTTTCTCATCTCCAAACTAGTCTTTTTCTAAAAAAAAAAAAAAAAACCAACCCATGGGTGAGATTTTCAAGAACACTCTTACTGAATTCAACCTCTCTCTGCTCACATTTGAGTCAGTGGGAACTGAGGCAAGTGCTGAACCTTTTAAAATTTTTACCGTGTATTTACATTACTCTTTTACAGATTTACTTTAAATAATAACCATGTATAACATACACTGTACATAGGAAAAACACACTTTTGCTTTTCCTGGCACTGAACTTTACAGATAATGAACCTCCAAAACACTTGCTTTTGAAAGCCAAGCAAATGTCTGATACATGGGAATTGCCTGCATTTCATGAAGAAAGGAAGTGAAAGAAGGAACTGGACAGAAACCACACTGTACTGTGGAAAAGGTGATCAGGAAATGAAACAGATGGTTCTGAAGGGTATTGATGAATCTTTGGCTCATCTATAAAATGCAATATTTTTGGAAAACACTTCTTGAAATAACATGCATTAGGACTTTCAGTGAAATTATCTATTTCAACCACAGGTATCTGACACAGACATAAGTATGTTTCAGATTACATTAGTTCACTTAAGAGGAAGCTGTTAGAAGTACATCCATATTTGAGAATAACTATGGAGCCAGTTTTATGCACACCAGCTGGAACAAGGCAACTTGAATGAATAATGTACATTTCGAGCTTCAGCTGCAGCTGAGGGGCTATCTGAAAAGAGACCCTGTTTTCAGAGTGCTGCAGTCTGTCTTGCAGTTGTACACTATTTTTGAAAAAAACCAGGAACCTTATACACTCATGTCCCAAGTGGGGATCCCCAGGCCCACTTGAAGCTGGACTGGTGTCTTACTAGACCATGTAATATCCTGAAAGCTCAGCTGATGGGGAAAAATGCTGCTGGACAGATGACCTGGGAGCAATCACTACTGGCCTCCAGATGAGCCAGGGACTTTTGGGAGCTGACTCCATCTCAGCTGGAGCAGCCAGGATATGCCAATACAATATGTACATTGATGGGAATCCTAAAGGAAAGCACAACAAATTTTTGACTCTTCAAAACTTACTGCAAACTGGAAATTTGTGGTTTCACCTAGTCCTGTCTTCAACCAGATACAATTTTGGTACTTTAACCAGGTAAAAAGAGTCTGACTTGAGATGGGGATTTTTGTTGTGCCCTTGAGGAATGACTTCAGATTTCCACACTTTCTTCTGCCTGTGGACTTTAGATACTATTCCTTGAAAGGCCAAGATGATCACATCAATTGCAATGAACAGAACATTTACTGCCACATGAAAAGCCAAAAAACCACCTGCAATTACTTTGTCACAATGTATCAGTACACCTGCACCATTATTCAGAAGTGGTAATGACTGTCCTATCTGGCCTTACCATCATTACCCAAATACACTCTTAAACATGCTGTGAGAAAATCACTTCAACTACCTGTCTGCCCAGAAAATGACCAAAAGAAATATGTACAGTTTGCAACCCCCTCAAGTTTCTTGACATACCTTATGTATTTTTGAATGCTCTCAAGTTCCTTTGACCTTCAGATGCCATATATTGATTGCTTGGTGAAGTTAAACCTGCTCCTCTCAGCATCCTGTGCCCACACTCATCCCTGGCAGAATTTCTATCATCCCTTGTCATCAGCTACATGAGCAACTCTCAAAAGTAAGCCTTCTCCACTGTTTTGCAGCTTATCTCTACATTGGTATTAACTGAATGCTAACATAGATAAAGGAGGGATTTTTATAGATGCCTTAATAAGAGAAGGTACTTATTCACGGAGTTCAAGCTGTCTTAAAACAAGCTCTGAAAGGATCATTTCTCCCCATCTCTCTCTGCTGAAGTGCTGCTAATGCTGCTAATTCAGACTAGGTGATTTTACCCTAGCCTGAATCCAGCACAAGTCTCATGTACTTTTGCAGGGGGATTAAACAGGTTTAAAATGATGTTTAAAAAACCTTCTCACAACTCTGCTCAGGGAAGGGTGAATTTTATCAACTTTTTTTTTTTTTTTAGTCCTTGTTTATGTGTATATTCAAAGGTTTCAATCTTGTCAAGGTTGCTGGATAGTCTTTGACAATTTTGTAGCATTCAACGTTTTTTGAGAACATTACATGAGGTAATATATATTGCAAAACCAGACACTCTCTTAACCTTTTTCTCCAAAGGAAGTTCTGATGAGGCTGGACTTACTTGTTATTAATTACAAATAAACATTTTGTTCCCTCCTTTGGAATTTTTCTTTTTTGCTTTTCTTTGAAACTAGATGCTTCTTTTGTTTTCTATTTATGAAACCTTTTACAGAAAATGATTACTTCACATATGGGTCTTTGGTGGCACATAGAGTTTCAACAGATATTATTTTAATTAGCCTGCTTGGTTCCATTTCCTTTTTAAATGGCTGTGGCAAGGACCTTGCGTTGTGATCTGCTGAATGGGAGAGAATGTCTGCTGAGGATTCTTCCCTTATGGAAGGAGTGTATTAATGAGACACTTTCTTAATAGGAGCTTCATGTCAAGTCCTGTAATCAGAACACAAGAGACACCCAAACCAGCAGAAACATTCATTAATTCCAGAAGTCACTATTTCTGCATTATGTTTAAATATTACTCGAAAAGGAATAGAACCTTAGCAGTGATTTGGGATAAGAGGGTGTTTTTGTATAACAGTGAGAGAGAGATACAATTAATCAAACTTCCTGTTTTATACCAACTGGGTTCCTATCCATAAGGCTAGTCCTTCTTCAGGGAAAAAAATCCTGTCAGAGATAGGAATGCAGTGCCTTGGAGTAAAGAAGCAATTTACTACAGGACTTTAAAATTCTTACCATATTATTCTTCCGTTTGCCCTAACCAATGCTGAGAAATTAATTGGTACCTGACTTTATAAAATAATTCTAATTTAATATCTGTGAACTCATTACTAAGTCTTTCCAAACAGAGAAATAAGTGTGTTATTCAACACTTCTGACACAGTGTTGCAATATGATCACACCATCTCCATCCAAACTCTATGAAATGAGAAGCCTAAAACATTAATTAAAACAAAACCCAGTCATATACCTCATCATACTACTGTAGCTAGAAGATAAAAATGCTCCTGGGACATCAAGAGACTGATCTACAGACTATTAACACAAGTTCCCCTTTCTATGTTCACCAACCAATTGTATTAACACTCCTTGTGGAATTAAAAGGAAATGAATATTAGACAACTCAGAAAGGCACAGCTGTTTTTTTGGACCTACATGCCATTATTTCCAAAGCAAGAAGAGCATGATAGCAGAAATATGTCACATTACTGTTATAATCAGCATTGGATTAGGCTACTGTAAACAAAGATTATATATTTTAATAGGTGCCAGCATACCTACATTAGGTAAAGTAAAAATTCCATTCATTTACCTCAGTATGTCGTGAATGGGAGAAGAAAACTAAAATTTTTATCACTTGATTTCATAAGGATCATCTACTTGCATCTAATCAAAACTGTCTCTATAGTATTTTCTCCCTTTTGTGAGCTTACAGCTTTCCAAAATATTTGCCATTTCAGCTAGTATGGTTCACATTTGGCCTTATCTGTTAAGTTGTTTCACTTAAATCCCTTAAGCCATCTTTAAGCCATGAACAAAAGTGAGTAAATACAGTTTACTACTGTTTTCTGAACAGGGAGAAAGCCCTTGAAACACTGGTAAACACAGTGAGCAGTTTTATTGGTGGCAGTAAGGGCTCCTAACTTGAGGAAACTACAGTGAAAGTGGTTTACAGAGCATACTGAGGAGCAGAATACAGTACTTCCCAAAGTGTATGGATATCCACATACAAATATTGAATGTCTAATACACACAGTAAGAAAACCTTACTTAAGGGTAGCAATAGGCTCCCACAAACCCACCTGTAAAATACATTTCTCAGCTCTGCAGAAGAGGTGAGCAAGTCAATCAGCTGCAGAACAAAGACTTATTTTCTTCAAACCAAGTAGCGCCTGTCAGTCACTCTTACACTTCTCTGCAGCCATCAAGGTTCATTTGAAAAATATGATTTGTGCATCAGGCTTTATAGATCAAATTTACCAGTGGTACAGAGTCTCCTTTATTTATTCTTTACCGAATAAAATAACTCCTGAAATGACCTAGAAGTTCCCCTTCTCCCACTCAAGCAAACTGAATTTCTTGGGAATAATGGGCCTGATTCTCATTATCACCAAACCATGCCTCTCCTCCATCCTGACAGTGAATTGCTTTACAGTGAAGATAATGGATTTTAAATTGCAATTTCTACACTAATTTTAGGGCTTCTTTATAATGGAGATAAAAAGCAAGATAAAGGGGCCTTATCATAAATAAAAATAAGGCCATATATAGTTTTTATTGATCCACCCACTTCCCACCTTCTGTTTTTTTTTCTGCACATCATGCTTAGGAAAATGATTTCATGGATCATTATTTTTTAAGTCTGAGTCAGGAACTTAAAAATCAGAACAACAAAGTATGGGGGGTCTGGTGGGTTTAAGTTTCAAGGCTTCAAAAGAGGAACATCAGGTCAGTGCCTACAGATGAGTATTTAGTTTTCCACATTTGGAACAAATGGGCCTGGCCTTAAAACATTAACACTGTGCTGCCAGTATGGATGTGGATCCACCACCCTGCACAGCTTTTCCTCCAGCCCCAGGGACAATGAAGTACACAGCCCCTCTCTGCAGGCTTCCCAAGCAGTGCTACAGGAGCTGGTGCTGAACCAACAGCAGAACACGGACAGGTCACCCGCGCACTCCCTGTGCCTGCAGCCCAGCCACCAGTGAGGACAGAAATGACCACCCAGGTCACACTGTGGCCAGTAGCTGGCTTTTTGTTAGTTTTTATCTTCCCTGCCAGTCTGTCCTTGCTCTTTATCCAAAACACCATTCTTGTGGGTTTACTTCAGTGCTTTCTCAGCAAATTATCAATAAATTAATCACTTTCCAACTTCTCTGTAAATTTTGTTATTTTCATTGTCACTTCTTTCAGGAAATAATCAATATTTAAAGAAGAGAATGTGTCATCAAATATACACAATTCAAGATTCAAACACAGAGACTTTTGACTGTGAGAACACATAGATGGGAAATAGTCAATTAAGGGTTTAACAATGATACAGAGTCTAATTCTACAGGATATCATAGATTTCTGATGGGAACACTTCACAAATGAAAAAACTTTTCAATTTAAATTAAATTAAATTTCCAATTAAGTCACAGAGAGCTGTACTCCAGCAGGAAAAGCTACTAAAAATCACATATTCTTTGCCATGAATTAAACATTTAGTATAGTTCAGTCAACAGTGACCCAAGACAGAATGACAAAAAATACCTTTTGGGTTGCCCCCACTTCTATTTTAAACCATGTCTTTTATAATTAGATGTTTCTGACATCAGTTTAAGCAAGACTTTCTTCATTATATAGAGTTATATCTGTAAAGTTTACTTCAGAAACGAAATCTGATAGTCAAGCTACTTGTGTCATAAAGTTTGATACACTCATAAATATTTAAGATATTTTATGCAATATGCCCATCAAGTGACAGGCCAAAATAGCTCCTAAGACTTTACCATGAATTAAAAATGTGAAAATAATGGATTTTCTGGGTTGGTAGCTGAAGTGAAAATTGTAAGAAAAACTGTTCTCATCTGAGCTGAATATTTTTGGTTTGTTTTTTCCTTCAAAAAGGAAAAAAGGAATACTAAATTAATTACGCTACATCCATCAAAACAATTTATTTTATTTGAACCCAAATGTTTTGATATTATGATAATTTTATCCCTTGAAAGAGTAAGAAACTAAGGAAAAATTTTAAATGAGGGAGTTTTTTCCCATTAGAAATCTGAAACATTTGACTTTGAAATTTTGGAACTATTTCAGCATTTCTATTTTTTTATTTTCTTCAGTTAGAGAAGTTAGTTGTCTCTTCACCAACTGCTTTGAAGAATCCACTAACCACAAACATAAAATTAACCTAGCTCTATCATTAATATGCCAAACTCTTTTTTGAAAACAAACATTGAGGCTCATGAGAAATGTACCTTTCCCTTCAGTGGAGTCAGGACTTCTCCTTTTGTCTTCACCTACACAATAAAGATGTTGTGCTTTTGCTAGAAAGGACTGTGAGCAAACCTGGTACTCTGAATTTTTAAGCTACACTGATATAGATTTTATGCATTATGCACTTGCCTATGAGCTATTATTGTTTGAATTGTAGCTCCAGAAGTCAGTTGTGTGAATCATCTGGGGAAAATTCGTGTTTTCCAAGGAAAAATAAATCCCTACAAACATCTTGCAGTGGCAATGATGCTAACAAGATAACTAACATCGTAAGAACAAGCACATCCCACATGGAGAGGGATGCTGGAGCCGAGTCCTAGGGTACTTCTGTGTAGATCTCCATCAGGGAAGCAGGGCTGTCGGCTTTATCCTCAAATGTTTTGTGATTGCTGGGATGTGGGGTGGTAGGGTGGAGAAGCAGGAGTGCATCAAACATCCCACTTTTTCAGTCCTAGCCTTGGGGAACTGTTGCAAAGTTGCTACTCAGAGCAGCAAGGGCTGAGCATGGTTTCCTCTCCAAACTCCTGACAGAGCACATCTCTTAACCATTCAAGTTCTGAGGTGCTGAGTGTAGGGCATCCTCTTCCCTCATCTTGGCTGACAGACTGTAAGTCACCTGACAGCAGGAGGTGACATCTCTAATACATCTTTAAATCTTTTCTCTGCCTCAGTGGGAAGACCGTATCTCCTCTATTTTCACATCAAGTCATCTAGAAGGAGCAAAGATTTTGCTGCCTCAAGTGCTTTGAAACACCATGCATGGATCCAAATGCAGTAGCAGTCCTTTGTTTTTATAGGGAATATATTTAAAAATATTTGCAAACACAAAAGTAATTTTTTAAATTTAATAATGAAAAGGCATAAGAAGCTGGAACAGGCAGCATTCCTGAGAAGACGCCTTTCAAGAAAATTTTGTCACTTTGAAGTGTGATTACTTGAAGTATTATTATAGTGTGATTTCACAGGGTAATTAGTATCATACACACCTCTTCTATTAAAGTACCCTCTGTAACATATGCTGAAGTCATAAGCCATAAATCACTGTATCCCATTTACAATTGACTGTGTCAGCAAATTTCAGTGACATAACGCTACAGAGCAACATCTCTGTATATTTATTGCTGTAATCATGATACTGAAGTGCAAAGACACCTTGCTAAAACCTATAACCTCTTGTAAATGGTGCTTTTTCGAAAAGAAAAAATCCACCAAGTGAGTAATATGCAATTCACAGCTACAGGCTCAGTGACTACTGTTCAAAACTACAGTAATTATTTAGGTATGCAACATGCTTGGCACAGCAGCAATAGAAAACAGAAAGTGAGGGATTTATTTGACTAACAGTAGACATCTGCATGTAAGCTAACTGCTCTGCATTCCCTTGCTGGTTGATGGAGAGGGTTACATGCTTTTAAGGTTTGATCTTATTCTAAATGGATATTTGGGAAGGTCAGATTAATTGCACCGAGAAATAGCCTATTTATTTCAACTGAATGCAGCTAGAGCCTTGAGTTACTAGTTCACATGACCTGTTCTGTATTAGAAATATTTAATGGTAGGTCCACCCAGAGGACAAGAAATGGTCAAAATAAATAGTCAGAGAAGACAAACTTTAAATGTAACTTCAGTGAAAAATCCAGACCGTCCTCATTTCTCCAGGAATTTCATTGTGACTCTTGCTGTCCTCAAAACTATACTTCTCAAGAAAACAAGCATATGACATAGAAACATGCATGCAATATAGACAAGAAGTCCAAAAAACCCTTTTTATATTCCAGTACCAATAGCACCTGGGCTTCCTTAGAGGAGACGTAGTACCCTTCTGAAGAAAATAAAGCTTAAAGAAAAATATGGGGAACTGCAGAGGTTCAAGGCTGCATTCTAACACATGGGCTAATGGGAACAATGTATGCAGCTCAAGAGGGTAAAATTGGCCATGCCCAGGCATCTTGGAAAACACAGCGAAATAAAGTAAACTAGGAGCCTTTAAATGGTAAGAGATGCTGTTGACTGCAGTGATGAGGCCCTGCTGTCACTCACCACGCAGGCAGGTGCCCTGGCAGCAGACAGGCAGCAGTACCCAAGGTGAGCCCTACACAGGGGCAGTATGCTTTGCCCATCACTGGATAAAGTGCTGTGTCCTCCTGCCTACCTAGTGTGTGCTCGTACCATTCCAGTTCCCCATGAGAACCCACTGTATAATCCTCTTCCTCCTTTTATGTTTCTTTAAAGTAAACAACTACTTGTGGACAGGAGTTCCTGATGACTCCCATCCTCCCCATGCCCATATTCTCACCATCAATTCTTATTGTGACCATGTCTATGATATACAAGCATATTCTTCTACTGAAAAACATTCCATACTTAAAGATTTACTACTTCACATAGCTTAACTTTGAGATATTCTTTGTTTACAAGTAAGCTATAGTTTACCTGCATTCTCTCATTTTCCCATGATCTTATGTTTCTTTTAGTTAAATGCAAATCTTAAAGGTCAAAAGCGAAAGAGGAAGAGTTGAATTGCAGAAAATAAAGTGAGAATCCTTATATTAAGTGAAGGGTTACACAATCTGTTGAACCCTTTTCTGTTTGTGGAAGCAAAAGCAGATTGCTTCTCTCAATAAAGAACAGCAAATTTTGCATATTATTTCAAGACCTATACAGGCTCTCACTATATTCTGAGGCCAAGTTTTCACTTGTTTCAGTGATGCAGGATAAGGCATCAAAAGGTTAACTGAAAAAGAAGCAAGGCTGAAATCTGTTTAAATTTAGTGTTGCCTAGATCAAAAGAAAAACAAGACATAAAATATTGGTGTGGAAACAATCCAGTGTGAAACAGACGATTAGTCTATGATTGTAGGGAGACGATAAATGTTTCATTCAGTAGGCTTTTAGCACAGAAGTTTTAGTATCAATAACTTATGTCTCCTCTTTATTCTGTTTTCATTTGCACTGCAATTTTTGGCCAATTTTTCATTATGCTATGAAGCATTCTTGGTCGTTTTCTGTCTTGATTTGCAACAGCATTGCCTCGTTAACAAATTACTGTAAGAGATCGTGTATTCAGAAAGGAGGGTTTTATCATCCTTTTATAATCTTCCCACTCTTTCTTGTTATTATCAAAATATTGAGGAAATAGAGTAGTAAACTGTCTGGCACTTACGAACTCCAGGCTCATATATGGAAATGAAATAATTGAGGAAGGAAAAATAAGCTTCCAAAGTGTTTATCAATTCATTATATTAATGCCATCTGTCCCACAGCTATGATGTCAGACTTCTTTTTTCCTTCTTCATTAAGGCATAGTTCGTTTACACAAACTGCTGCTTAAGATACTTGCTGGAACACTTAACAGCTCCCTCATTTGTTTGGTAGTTTTATAGGCCTCTTGTGCTGGAGCAGAGGTACAACAGCTTGCAATGCAGGAGAAGAAAAGATAAAACTACCCCGCTGTGCAGATTTAGTCAATTTTCACTGGCTCTCGCACAGAAAACAAATTGCAACCCCTCACAAAGAGTTCTCTCTCTGCACTGGCAGCCCTGACAAATGCAGACAAAAATGAGTAAATCAGGCAACTTCACATCAGGAGGAAAAAAATGGCTACTGCTCCAACAGCTGCTATCATAATTAAGAACAGATTTCATCACTAAACTCTTGCTGGTTGTATCTGCAGCAAAACAAATACACAGATGTGGCACATTTGCATACTGAAAAATATGTGCCACGTAACTGAAACAAATTTGCTTTTTCAGCTCTTAAATATTCACTTTTTAATATGAAACAATGGGGGTGGTTTGCATAATAATCCTCTGTCTTTGCTCATCAAACTCATTCAATCAGTATATGAAATATAATGCAACACTAATACCTAATAAGTCCACATTTCAGTCATGCAATCCAATACCAAAATTTGTTATTTTGTCCAATAAGATACAATTTTGAATTGCTTTCTGAACTGTCCTCGGGCACTTCTATTTGTAAATGACATGCTTTAAAAGCAAGATAAAAAAAGGGAAAATATGAGAATTACTTCTTTAAATCATGACAAGAACAAAATTTATTGCCCCTTCATTTATCCACACATTTTAAAAGGCCACCTAGCATCATTTAGTAGAGAAAAAATGCAACCCTTTCAAAGTAAAAAATGGTATAGCAACATGTCCTGTGATAGCAGGGTGGGATTATTAATGCAGCAGTGACTGAACCCCCACAACTGTAGCATGTCCATCAGTAGCTGCAGTATCTTGAGGGACTCTCTTACAACACAATGATGCTCTAGATTGACTTCTCCTCACTCCAAAGTCAGATCTTTCTTAGCTATGGCTATTTCATAGCTAAATAACCTTACTGGTTTTATGTAAACTGTCATAACAGTTGTTCTGAATTGTTTCCTGTCCATAAATCTGTGATAATTAAAAAAAGAATGTGATTATCAAGGTCTGTAGACTGTTAAGAGAAAATCTGCAGATCTGCTGATTATTTGAAGAACAGTTTCACCTTAGATGTATTTAAGCCATTCAGTCATGCCACTATGCTTTCCCTAGTGAATACATTTTTTCAATTTAAATCTCTCTGTAGAATTAATTTATTTATTTTAAGTATTGTGCAGAACTAGATGATTAAGTTGGAGCACAGTTTTTTCAGACAGATGAATGTCTGATCAAAGAAGCCTGAACACAGCTGTTACTGCAGGTACTCAAACTGATAGTGTCCTCAGTCCTCCTCTTCTGGTACTCATTTCAGAAGCTGATTCACTGTGTATTACAGGAGCTGGGATTTAAAATCTGCACATTTTAGTGATACTCACTTTTACGTGGAGGGGTTTGGTCTCGTAAAGTGTTCCTGCAGAAATCTGCATGCACATCTTTGAATGCTTACAAAAACAGGTTATTGCTCAAGAACCAGTTTCTAGACAGTGGACACCATAATACAGCAAAGCATTAAACCACGGCACCATGAGTGCTATTACACAGACGTATGTAACTATCTGCAGATGGCAAATGGCAAGATTTTAACAGCAAACCAGTTAATTCAAATCAAAGAATTCTGTTGCATAAAGAATTCAAATGAAATCTCCTTTAAAAATGGCAGGGGGAGGGGGGAAGTACACAGCCAGGAAAGCAAAGTGGTGCTAACATGTAAATGCTTTTTCCCCATGGACAGCTTGTCTGTGTTTTGCAGGAAGGGCCTCCAGGTAATACATGAAACTCCCTTTAACCTTCCAGCTGCCTCTACCACTCTCACCGAGTGTGGCAGCACCAATGAGGTGTTTTGTGCAGCCCCAAGGACAGAAGATGAGCACTTTCTGTTGCTGTTCTTGGAAATACAGAGAGATGGCCATGCTTTTCACAGGCAGAGGGAGATACCTATGAGAAGGTAACAGCACCAGAAACCGAGGCCTCCTGAACCTAATCAGCACTGCAACTCTGTTCTCTTGCACAGGACTACATGATCCTGCACCATATCCACAATCCTTTTTTGTTTTTCTTGTTTCACTTGTCCCTTCAGCAAGGGAGATGAGAGGTGCCACACTGTACAGGCAGTGTTATGTTTGAAGACATCTTTAATGTCAATACTAGACCTTAGACATTGACAAACTGTCACTAAGTAAGATGCACGAGCAGGTGATTCTGTAACTGCAACTTTGCATGCAGAGAAAAAAGAGGCCAAATTAGGACTTCTGCAATCAAGACTAAATCTGTTCCACAAAGAAAATTCTTAGGCATATTAGAATAAACCCTGAGTTTGAACCATGAAATACTTTTGCAATGAAATTTGTTGGCCTGATGTCTTGAAAAAGACAGTTTTCCAGATCTGTGCATAACTTCATTATTTGTTCTTTCATAACAATATTTTCATCTTGAGGAGTAGCTCTTAAAAGCAGGTTCTTAAAAGGAAAAGGGAAAAGTTCAGATAAGGTTAAGGATGTTTCCCATCCATTAATGGCAAACAACATATAGTAATAAATACAAAATGTCTGTATTCTGGGGAGAAAACAGTATCAGAAGGACCTGCTATATGCATCAACTACATTTTTGTGTATCTCTTAGCTCTAGATGTGCAGTGCAAGTGACATAAGAGTAATAGAAAGAAGCCTATTTTTGTGCACATCTGGATTCTGTTTCAGTTATCAAGTCCTCATTCCTGTTTGTCTGGCAGATGTTGTGTGTACATTTTTAAGATGAGTTTGCAGAGGTTTCCAAGGGAACTCAGGGTCATGGTTTCTTTTTTTTTTATCTAGTCTGTGGTTCACTTTATCATAAAGGTACTATCCGTCGACTCTTTAAGAATTTTGCAGTTCCTTTTCTTTATTGTTTTCCTTTTTTAGGCATTTAAACAAAGATAAAAGAAGTAGCAAGCAATCAAGAAGTGTAGGAAAGACTATATAATCAGTGAATTTGCTTTCCTTTATGTATTTAAAATTATTAATTTCTTAGGAACCAGTAGAGTAATCTCTGCAAAGCTATCTTCCCCTTCCACTTAAGTACAGTATTTTTACTTGTATTAGAGCAAACAGGACTCAGCAAAAAAATGGTGGGTTGGTTTTAATATCAGAAATCAGAAAACTGAGGTTAGCTCCAGGGCACTTGTATAAGTATTCCCTGATGCATGCTGCATCAACAGTATGCTGGGAATTGCTTTGATTTTGAAGGACACAAGCTTTGGGATTTGGGGTATGTACAATATAGATATATAATTTCAATGCTGTTTGCATGAAAGTCAGTGAAAGATTAGTTCAAATGTAGTTTTACTAAACTTACTTATAAATTAAAATCCTCGTGTTCTTAAAAATATTAGTACGTCCACACTGTTCATCAGTGCAAAGTTTGCTTTGTCTGCATGCAAAGAATTAAATTCTTTAATTCTGGAGGTATGGGCTAATATAATCTGAATGTTTTTGTCAAGCCTCATAGTTTATATGCATTTTGAAATCTGAAACAAATATTTGATTGCAAGTTATTGGGTCAGAGGTAGCCTTCAGTCGCCAGGTATTGTTGTTATAATGGAAAAATGGTAGCATTAGTTTAATGTATTATAATAGCACAGGGTAATGATCCTTAGCTCAGTAGTACTGAAATACCTTGACAACAGCAGTTGAAGTCAATGGGAGCATTGCAAGTGCATATAAAAGTGCAGTCTGCAGACCATTAGGCATAATTTCATCACATCTTTATTGGAATAAAAATTGCACTTAAGCTTCGGCTGTTGTGTTGGCAATTTAGAAACACTCTATTTGTGTACATGAATTTTACAAAGACCCTCTGTTAAACCAGCAATTTAACTGCTGCTAGGGTGCCTGGACACTGGACCCCAGTGTCTCACCTGCATCTAGGAAGGGACCAGCATGTAAAGAGGTAAATGTCCAGTGTAGGTGGTATGAGACCAATTTATACCTGTAGAGGCCTTGGTTCCAGTAACATACAAATGAAACATGCCCATCTTTTGAGCTGATCTAGATACTGCATCTTCAGTCTCAGCACTGACACCCTGAGAGAGCAGAGACTTTTGCAGAGATCTGCTTCCCCTTGAACAATTCCACAGCTCTCCTTTATTAGGGAAGAAATGAGACCTAGACACAAACAGCCCCCTTGCAAAGGGGTACACTATGTGCTAACTTATGTATTCATGTTTTTGCACAAGGTTTAAAAACAGATACAGCTCTGCTAAGAAAAGTCACACAGTCTCCAAACTAGTCACATAATAGTTCACCACTGCCTCAACTGCACAGGGAACATGCCAGTTGATTGCCAACAGCAGAGGTTGTAGACATCCCTGGGAATTCCCAGCCGGGCACTGAGATGCATCCTGCCTCATCTCAGAGGACAGGCTGTGGCTGCCACCAGACAGCCCTGTGCTGCCTTCCCCTCCACAGAAACCAGTGTATTTCTGTGGGCTGATGCAGCCTCTCAACCAGCTCTTGGCCTCCAAAACCAACATGAGCTCTGAAGCTTGTCATCCCTTTACTGATGTTTCATTGGAAATACTTGTTTCATTGGAAATAAAACAAGTTTGAGAAAAACTTTATGTAATTTGCCCTTTTTCTGAAGCCTAGGGGGAAATAATGGCTGCTAATTTACTAGCTGACTTCTGTGTGAGGCAGCAAATAGAACACCATCCTGAAAGGTCTTAACAAAAAATGTGGCTTCAAAGAAAAAATTCTTAACAAAATGCTTTGCACTACCAAATGACAAGAAGGCAAAGGAAATTCCTCCAGAAAACATCCTCATGCCAATGTCAAAAGTCATGACAAGCCAAAATAAAAGAAAATTATGTGAAAGTAAAAGAAAAAGGCTTAGCTTTGTGTGGTCTCTGGAGGAAGGAGAAGATAATTGTCAACATCTTCATCATCTGGACACGAGCTATTTCAACTATGCAAAAACACAGGGCCCAGTGACCTCAGACTGAAATATAGCACAAGGCCATTAAGCTTGTCCCCATTATTTGGTGCAACTATTTTCCATTTTTATCTTTCAGTAACACAGTTGGGATGTTTAACACCTTCTGCCTTGAATCTCAGCCAAATGATGCCAGTGGCTTGGAGCCACCAGAGCCTGGGCAGCAATGCCACCTGTAGCACTGCCAGCCTTGCTGACTCGCTGTAAGAAGGAAGCTGCCTTCAGAGAGAAGTTACCATCTGCAAGTCTGACATTAGCTCGGGAGCAATTACATGCTGTGTGCAGTGGGTCAATTTTATATAGGGAAAAAATGCCCAACAAACTCACAAGGCAACTCTTCCTGGTTGATCTTGTGACAGCCAAAATAAATCTGTCAGGAATGGACCGTCCAAGCTCATGATCTTAGTGCTGCAAAGTGCTACTGCAATTCTCTCATCCATATATGAGAACAAAACCAACAAAGCCCTATCAGAGGGCTGCCAGCTCCATGCACAGAAAGTCAGAAGTAGACTTGGTTACATCGGGAGGCATCGGTTTGTTTTCACATTCACAATATGTCATACCAGTGGGGAAAAAACTGTAATTAGCATGAGCTCCACATCATTTGGTTTAGCACAGCCTATTCAATGCAAATGTCTTCATTTATTTCCTCCCCATGTAAGGCCTCTGGCTCACACTGGTGGTTCCCCTCCTGCCTTACTCTGCACAGCTGCTCTGTACCTTTCCATTGATCTCACACATGTGCCTGAGCCACGCAGCCACATTCCTTCAATGTCCTGCACTATTCCAGGACAGAAGTGTCCTTTCAGCTCCAAAGAGTGTCCTTCATTATCATTAAAGGAAATGCAGCAAGTTCTAACTATCTTGTGCCCCTTTGGAGCCCTTTTTTCAGTCTGCCTTCTCCAGCAAGTGGAGTACCAGACAAACGCCTCCTGTAACAGCCAGGCTGTGCTTTCAGCTTCACCTTCTCCATCCCCTCCTCCTTACCTCACTCTTCCTCCCAAGTGTGGTCTTTGCTCACCCTATTAAGACTTCCTCCTCCCAAACACCATCTATGTTTTTCTGTTTGGGTACTTCTCTCAGCCTTGTCGCTATCTCCTTTCTTCAGGTGTGATAGGTTAATTTACTTTGCAGGCTTCTGTTAACCTTTCCTCTGCCTTTCCAGGGCTGATAGGCTCTATCACAGGATACCTCTCGCTGTGTGCTTGTACAGCACCTTGCATAATGAATCCCATCCTCAGGCATTTCAAAAACATTATTGAGAATTCAAGTTTCTTGTCAAACCCAACAGAAAACCACCCTGCTGTACATTTGCTGAAGAATAAGCAGGAAAGAAGAATTTACAGAGCTGACCTCACAGCTCTTTGCACCATCCTGCAGTTTCCTTCTATTCTGTGCATTTAACCCTCAGTTGTAATCATGCACCTCAAAAGCCTACCTGAATCAAGACGGTCTAATTTTTAATCTGAGTATATCACGGTTTAATCAGAAAAAAATTGTGTGTGCCTATTACTTGTTATTTAATCTGTGAAATCCAGCCTATAAAACCTGTTGGTTGAAAGATAAGCACTTTATTTAATATCCAATTAAATGTGGTCACCAGAGAAATCACAGCTTATGCAACTTTATCAGAAAAAGATTAATCTATTTCAGGCTTAACCCAAAATGTCATAAAAGAACTCATGAATTTAGATAGGAATCCACTTATTAGCCAAAGACATTTTCCTATTGAGTAAGAACAGTCTAAATTGCTGCCTATATTTATACTTGGTTCAATCAAATTTCTGTACTCAGTAGCTGTCATTGATTTTCAGGACAATTATCAAACAAAAATGATGAACAAACTGCAGGAACATTATAGAGCCTTTTTCAACTCCACAGTAATCATTAGAAAATGCACAGCCTGCTCATTGATAATGCTTTAATGGCTCACAGGGTGACATCATCAAATTAAAAAGACAGTCACACCCGGAAGGCAGAAGATACTCTTTTTAGCATCACAATTTACCATTTTAAAGTTAATTGTATTTTGCTTGGTGTTTCAAAACACACGAGGCTGTACTGAAGTTACTTTTTTCATATTGTGAGATCATGCCCAAACCCACGATTTTAGAATAAGGAGGCAAATAGTTGAACTTATTTCTTTATATTAAGCAGACTTTCTTTCCTGTCTAGAAACTGATACTCCTCAGTTCATTAGCTGAATTTTCCACAGAGCCTACAAAGGCACATTCCATTTCTATACTGTTTGATTTGTCTAGCTGACTTACTTTAAGAGAAGTATTCTATATTAAGATTATTGAATAATAACTATGTGGTTTCATCTTTCCACATTAATTATAATCTTCAGTAAGACATGTATTTCTCAGCACAGAAAACCTGTTTACAAAAAACAGGTGTATAGATGCTATCAGTAGAAGTAGCAGAGCTGCTGGGATGCAGCAATTTTGATTTTTGTCTACTAGATCAGTCTGAGGTAAAGGGTTCAAGTGCAATGGCTAAAAATCAGTATTAAACAATGATGCTTAATGGCCTACTTAAAATGAGTTCAGTGATCCAGCCCCACTCCACTGAGTGCAAAAATACCTATCTCTAGTCAATGCATAAAATGTATCATTTAGAAAAGCTACAGCAGTGTAACTCACACCTGGCTACAGCAGATTTGCTGAACTGTATCTTCCCCTCTATGCTGTGAATTCTTTTGTGGTATTCTACAGACAAGGAGTTCATTTGCAAAGTTTGGCAAGGATGTCAATTTTGTAAAAACTTTGGAAAAAAATGGATGATTTATGTGGACAGCATCTTCCTGTCACTGAATGGCAAACCAAAGCTTCTCAGAACAGGCAGAGGATGTCCATTTGGTTAGTTCAGCCCTTACTCCAAATACACAAAAATTCAGCATAAAGAAAACAGCACCTTTAGTTTGAGAGCCAAGCTTGTGGACAAGAAAATGGGAGAGGGAAATGAGATCCAGTCCATTTCAAGAGAAATTAATTAGGCCTGTATTTGGGTGTATTTTAGAACAGACAAGAACCTCGCTTGGGCACCACACCTGAGAATCCAAGAAGGTAGGGATTGCTTCCTATGCTGGTATGGTGCCAATCCCACAGACCCCCAAATGCTGCCAGCAGCTCCTGGAGAGGCAGACCCCTGTCCCAGCTCCTGTCTGGCCACCAGCCCTCCCTGCCCAAGCTCACTCAGCTACAAAGGCTTTGCTCAGCAGAGCTCTGCCAAGAAGTGGAAGCAGAAGGATTTGCTTCTCTGTAGACCTTCAAAGATTTGTGGCAGGTACTTTTTAGCTGAACTTCCTCTGTGGCAGCTCTTCATCCCATGCTCTTTATATAGCAGCAATTAGCATATCTGAGAAATCCCCATTTGGCATGTTTTATGGTCTCTTCTCTGTATTGAGATAGTTCTGTAAATTATGAGCAGAGATATGCCATAATTCCTAATGTACAACTGTCAGGAAATCACTCACATAGATTTATTCACTGAACAGTTGGTGAGGAAACTGATTCTGAACAGGGAGCTAGAAACTTTAATTATGAGAGAGAAAAAAATTACTCAAGCACCTCAGACTGGTCAAGAAGCCTTTGATGCTCTAAAGATTATGACCTGAAATTAATAGATTAATGCAGCATAGTGCTTCTGAATTCAAATGCTGGCTCCTACTCTAATTTTTATTCTGTATTACTATTGCTGACTTTTGTCAAAGTAATAATGATGTCAAAACACAACCACAAGTATTACATCTGCACTTCAAGAACAAAACAAAGGAAGATTGAAGACAAAAGACAGTATCCCTCAAGCAATAGCTTCTTGACCAAAGGAAGTTCATACAATGTAGAAAAGAAATATTCCTCCCTGTCAAACCCTGGTCTTGCTACCACTCAATGCAATGGCAAAACTCCTATTAATTTCTAGTGGAGGATGTGCAGTGAAAAACTCAGATGGAAGTGGTAAACCATAAGTGACATAATCACTCAGGAACTGTCTCTGCCTCAAGTGACCTAAATGACAGGAAGAAATACAGTGAGAAGCATTAATTTGGAGTTTTGTGAGAAGCCCTTACTTAGGCTTTTGTGTTAGCTTCCATCTCCAGTGCAAAGTTATGGAACAGTTTCATGTGTCACTCTGTATGGGGTCAGCTGTGGCACAGACATCAGAACACAGAACTGGGGGTTCAGTCTTCACACTTTTGCACTCAGATTTGACACCAATTCACCCTGGCTCTGCTTACTCTGGGCCCATGGCCACAACTCTGCCCAGCCCTGGTCTGGGAATGCAATAAGGTGCACGACCCAGGTGTGCCATCCCATCCTCTACTATTCTCCCGCATCGTTTTCCATCTGATCCCTCAACTGGCACCACCAGCAAATGGGGCCAAGGGAAGCAGACCTGCTCTGGAAGCAGCAGCACCACAGAAGGTATCCCATCTGCCTTCACCTCAGCTAATCCCTTTTGTAACCAGATTTAAAATGTTCTTTTCAGAGACAGCATTAATGCTTATGAAGAGCTTTGACACTCCCGAATGCAATAGATTACAATACTAAAAAAACCAGCATTTTTTGTTTATTGATAAAAATGCCACTGGGTATTATCAGAAGCTGTGTTCCCTCTGAGTAGAGGTGATGGGAAAAAAGGACCTGCTGCATTTCAGATGTCAGCTCTGTGTAGAGGTTGCTCACAGACATTTAGACACCCTGTGTGAGCATGAGGTTTTGCCTCTTTCAGTTCCCACAGAAGCTCCATGTATTCACAGGCCCAGATCTGTGCCCTTTGCAATACTGCATATGGGGGGAAAAGGGATCATGCATTTTCCCCCTGAGACAGTGCTATCACATCTGTGAAGCAGTGATGCACCATCGTCTAAATTTTTCTTCTCATGGAAGAGGACAAGCTTCTTTAGAAATAACCACACCATGCAGTTTGATTTTTTTTCAGGGGTGTACTCTGGATATAAGTCCATTTCTACCCAAGAGCAGAAACTGCAGGGGAACGAAGGCTGTCCTAAGGCTTCCTGGTGGGAACAAACACACTACAGAAAAATAGCAACGTTTTGGGTCCTGCTCAGCCATCTCCAACCAACTGAAAGATCTTGCATGCAGACCTTATCATAAATTATGATTGCTGCTTATGGTATTTTTCAAACTGTCTCACATTGCACTTGATCCTCCCATGAGGACAAAAATGTAGACCGTGACTAACTCCTTTTCGGTGAGTTTCCCAAAGCATAATTTCATTCTCTTCTCTTCAGGCTTCCACATAATTCTTTTCTCAGACTCCGTCACTGTTTTGAAGCCCAGTTCATTTTTATGTCTTCTCCATCTATGTATTTTTAACTCTTCCTGCATGTTAAACATTAATGACTTGGTGTAAGGAAGAAAATTCATTATCTGGTAACGGCGTTTTTCCAACTGTCCCTCTCACATTGCACTTGCTCCTTTCATCCCATGCTTTTTTTCTGAACAGCATACTTCTGCTCTGGACTGCTACTTCCATGAAATCAGAAATTAACCAGCTAATATGTTTTATTGTATCAGATATCTCTGATAATATGCTTTCTTATATCTCATGTCCCTGAGACTGCAATTAAAATCAGAAAAGCCCTCTTGGAAAATATTGCAGAACTGCCAAATCATGGTCATTTTAAACACTTTTTATTAACACTTGGTTTGATTGTATTTGTGATCAATAATCTCGCAGCTGTCTTCCCCTTTTCTACTTCAGATCTTAAAGTTTCATCAGTTACATAAAGTTGTACCTGCCTCTGTGTTTGACTGCAGTTGTACAACCACCTTTAAATAAATGCAAGATCTGATTAGCAATAGATTATGCTGCTGGTATTTGAATACTAATAATCTCTACCATGGGTAAGAAAAAAAAATCACCTTCAGCATCTTATTTCAAATTAGTTACAAAACAGAGAGTCTTCCATCTCATCTCTCCTTAAACCTCTGTTAATGGTAAGAGTTAACAAGAAATGCACTTGGTCTTCCTTTCTTTCTAGCTACATAAGCTTCCCTTACAGCCATTTGCACTAAATGCAGAGGAGTATGAATAGCAATTTTTGGTTCTAAGAGAAAATGCTGGTTCTCAATATTCCTGACCTTGTGGCTCACTAGCTTGAATTATTTTTGTATATTTATCTTCTGAATAAAACTTGGTGAAAAGCAACTTCATGTTTGTCTCCATTGCTCAGAGAAACATGCTGGTGGGGAGGGAAGAAAGTGGGAAATGTATGAGGGAATTTGGAAAAGGAAATGCTTGTCCTAAACCATGTAAGGAGCAACCTCAGGCTTTCTGGCATGCTGATTTTGACCCATGAAGTAAAAAAGGTACCATACTTCAGAACATGCGACTGTTATATATAAAATACAATTAAGAGACTTGGAATTACATGAATTTATAATGCACACATTTCTTTACAGATGCATTTTTCTCCAGACAGTCCGGTGCCTGCTTTAATTTGGAAGCTATCCATTTTCATACAAAGTTAACCAAGAGTGACAGGAAATCAGATACTTAAGTTACATCTCTTTTCTGAACTTAAAAAAAAAAAAGCCTCCTGTTAATTACTTTTCTAGAAAGCTATTTTGTGATACCACAGGGATAGATCTTCCATATTCAGAAGTGCTACAGAAATGACAACTTTACGACACACAGTGCGAATAAAGTATGCTACATGCAGATATTTAAATGCATATTTGTCTTCATTTACTGTTACGTGAATATGTGACCAATAATAAAGAATTTAACTGCTTCTGGCCTGGCTGGATGAATTTACATTTACTGGAGATCTGACCTCTTTAACCTTACACATCAAGCGGCACATATACATTATTTATTTAGCTGGAATTAACAGTGATCTGTGAAGCTCACTGTATTTTCCTTTAGTTCTCTTGCTCATCAGTCATACCTGACCCCTGTGAGTATGTTCAGTGGTAGCACTTTCATGTCATTCTGATTCATGAAAGACTGGGAAACTATGGAAAAAAGAAGTTGAATAGTTTTCATTGATTTTTTTTTTTTAAATTTAAAGTAATCCTAAGCCACCTTTACATCCTACATGATCCCTTACAGATTGCTGTGAAGACTAAGAGTACACAGAAATGCCCTACCCTGCTATAATTATTGGAAAGGAGAATGTGAGCTGGTATTAATCTAGGTACTCTGCAGAAGCAACAAGGGCTTGGACTCCTCACCTGACTGCCCACTGACACAACGCTCTGGTGCTGTGCAGTGGGAGGTCTGGGAAACAGAGTGTGTCTGAGTATTTCACTGCTAATCTGAATGGCACAGCAAGCCCACCCTCGCTCTCTCTCTGTACCCCAGCCCTCTCTGAGCACTCTTTTGTTTATGAAGCCATGAAGCAGATGGGGAGAAGATGCTCAGCCAGAACTTCACACGGAGGACAGTTTCTTGTGTTGGTGGGAGAGCCGTGCTCCAGCACGCAGCTCCTGCAGCCACGTCCAGAAATGTCTGCTTTCTTCCACTGCTGAACACCTTACAGGCCTGGGAGCAATCCCCGCTAATGGGGCCAAAGGTGCAAAAGTGATAGCAATACCATGTATCTTTTCAGGCACATTTTGCAAAGGACATCTATTAGACTACTTTGTTTCTGGTCAGGAGGACTTTTATTACATGCAGTTATCATCATAAGCACTACAATGGATTAAAAAAAATCAGACAAGATGTGCAATTAAAATCTGGGGTTTGTAATTCCAGAAATCTTATTTCCTTCATCAATAACTTTAGTGCTTACCACAGGGAGCTAAAGAAGCAATTAAACAGCGTTGCGGACATTTTTATGCACACACTCTTGTATCAGCTCCAGAGCTGATTCTTAAACCAAGCCACCCACTCTAGGCAGTTAAAAACAAAGAGGCAAGATGAATACAACTTTCTCACAATTAATCATGTCCTTACATCCATTGAGCTTTCCTTACTCCGGAAGTGGCTACTTCTCCAACTTTTGAAAAGATGGAAAGACCAGTTTTATCAAAGGAAGGATCTGACTTATGAGAGACCCAAATTAACTGCACAAAGTATGTTTTCAGTAATTAGAAAGAAAAAAAAACCTCAGGGAAAACTTGCAAAAAAACAGGTGCAAACATTAAGGAATGTCCTTGAAAATCATAAGTTTACATCTAATTTCATGGTATTTATCTCTGATCGTAATCATCCTACCAATGAGGAACAAGTGATTTGCCATAGCAACAAACACACAGCCCATACCATATGGTAATCAGTCCATAGAGAAAACTTTGGAGGTTATGATTCTATTAAATTTTTTTTCAAAAACCTATAGATAAGTTTAGCTAGTGGTTTCCCAGAAAAAATAAAATATATATATAGCAAATTAATTCAAAAGAGAAAAGAAACTTGTTTAACTGAGGGGAGAAACAGTAAAAGTAGGAAGCTCTAAAAGTAAGTAAAGGTGTCTCAGTAGCATTTCCCTTCTATAAGAACTGTCATGGAAGAATAGCCAGAGAGATCAGGCCCACTGTGTTCACTGAAGCTGTCCTCACACACGGTTGTTGTGTGCCTTGGCAGCTGCAGAATGTGAGAAAGGTTTGTGTCATGATTTGAAAACCATACCCCCCAAAAAAAATCCCTTGACATTGTGGTCTCCACTGTGTTTGTTAAAAGCATTTCCAATACTACTCTATTTAATTCACTCTTTCTTTGCAGTCCTACCTTGTTGAACTCTGATACATAAATACAGGCAGTAATGCACAGCCCTCCCACAGAAACACTCGAGGGCCCTGAATAACCCATGACTAGCACAGATCTTTGCACCACACTGCTCTTGTTGTGCAGTTCTTCCTGTTTAACATGGGAAAACATTCTCTATTTGTGAGGAAGGTCAGTGCTACCATTGCAGGGATGAATTGATCTGTTTCTTCTTGTAAATGCAGCATGAACATCAAGGAAGGAAAACATCTACAACTGGCTTGTACTTATAAGTACTCAAGTGCTGTGACTGCTAACTTGCTTCTCAAGCAGTGCAATTCTTCAGTGAAGTCGATAAATGGTAAAGGAGTATCAACACACTTAATTCTGCGCTTATGTCTCCAGCGTCTTCGGGCGCATCCTGAAACGGTGCCGGAAGAAGTCTGGACCCTTTTGCTAATGCATTCAATCTCTCCCTCCCTTTTAATCTAAAAAGCATCTTTGACTGCGCTTTTATTTTCATTTCTGCCCTTCTGGGCCAGAATTGAACACCCTGAGAAGCAGAGAAAAAAAATCTGAATTCTACTCTTAATCCTGCAACAGTTCAAAAAGCTCCATTGCAGGCAGGGGCATGTGGCGTTATGCCTCTGAGGAAAAGCACTTACTCAGATGTCCTCTTAACCCTTTTCCTTCCTCATGAGATACTGTTTCCCCTCTACTGTCCCACAGATCCAGGTATGTGGTATTTCCAGAGGAAGCATGCACTGATAATGACAATGTTCCTTATTTAGTTTACACTGGACCTTCTGTTCTCAAATGAGACGTATCAGCACACAAACTTGCATCTTCAATTTTAAACTGGAATGGAACTGCTTGTTATACATGCATCTTCTTAAAAGAGGCTGATTTTGATCAAATTATCAACATTGAGGCCAAATTTTGAAGAGTTTTTCAGGGAGAGGAAAGAGTTGTGGGTGTTTTTGCTTTCCATTAATATGTGGGGATAGAGCTGATAGGCGAAAAAAAGATTGCAGATTTAAAGGACACTTGCTAGCGCCTGTGCCAGATGCTGATAGCTATATATAGCCACTCAAAGGAGAGTGACTGCAGAGAGTATCTTATCCAGGCAAATTGGAATTTGCCTGAGTAAGATCAGGGCAAAAATAAAAAAAAAATGTAATAAAATACAACCCCAAACTCGACTTTTAATCTATGGTGCATTATTTCTGCTGCAGAAGAAGTTGTGTAAGTACTCCGTGAAGTGAATAAGAAAGAGCATGTCCTCATGATGACCTTACCTACATTTCACATAAACGTGTTTCCAAATTTAACAAAACCAAATCTTCCCTTTTACCATTAGACCGATAGTTGTTCTTGAATACAACCTCTATTCTTTGCTCCACAACCCTTAAGAGAAGTAAGCAAAGGACAATAGATAAGGCTTCTTCGATGTAATAAAAAGCAGCATGCAGCCTATGAGATGAAATTCAAAAACAGAACATGGATATAAAGGACATGATTTGCCATCCGAGGTTTTTCATACTGTTTCACTCAAGAACATTTTAGAAAAGAGAGGCACTTGATTTCCCTGCCTCGTTTCCTCTATACCCTGGTATCAAATTTTTCTTCCCTTTTATCCAATACAGTGTGTTTTTACCTACAGCAATGTAATTTCTAAGTAGTTCAAAATGTGAAATAGCAGTACTTGAGATGATGAGCTATCATTTCTACAGAGTACTATGATAATTTTGGAACAACTAGGAGGTTGGGTATGGATTCTAATTAACACTGATGAACTTGGCTACTAAAGATTAAATTCCCAAATGAGTAAATGCTACCTTTCTACACACAGGTCTATCCAAATTATTCTCATTAAAACAATTAAAAAAATTTATACGCTTCAGTCTGTGTCAAGGTATTGAAGGCTTTCCAAAACTGATTAAAAATATAAAATGAGGTATTGAACTGCATTAAAAAATCAACCTTTTTCATGTATTGAAAAGTAATGGTCTATAATTTGCATTCAAGAGATCTTATTTCCAATGAATAATAATTGTACTGCAGCCAACTCTGTGCCCTGTTTCTCTGAAAACCTCAAGGGATGTACAGAAGAGGGTTTTGTATCCTGCTGATGACTCCGACACACACATACTTTGTGTGACACTGCTTCTTATTCTCCAGTCCTTTGTTTCATTATGTGTTTATTTTTCCATTGATGGTTCTTTCAAACTGGTAAACACAAATGGAAGTTCATAGGTATCACAGAGTGGTCTGGGTTGGAAGGGACATTAAAGATAATCTCTTCAACCCCACTAGCATGGGCAGGGACACCTTCCAGTAGACCACGTTGCTCAGAGCCCCGTCCAACCTGGCCTTGAACACTTCCAGGGATGGGGCATCCATGGCTTCTCTGGGCAGCCCTTTCTAGTGTTTTACTACCCTCAGAGTAAAGGATTTCTTCCTAATATCTAATCTAGACCTACCCTCTTTCAGCCTCAAGTCATCACATCTTGTCCTACCACTACACATCCTTGTAAATGTCCCTCCTCAGATTTCTTGTTGGCTCCCTTTAGGTCCTGGAAGGTGCCATAAGGTCTCACTGGAGTCTTCTCTTTTCCAGGCTGAACAGCACCAACTCTCCCAGCCTGTCTTCACAGGAGAGGTGCTCCAGCCCTCTGATCAGCTCAGTGTCCCTCCTCTGGATTAACTCCAGCAGGTCCACATCCTTCTTAGGTTGGGGGCCCCAGAGCTGGTGTCAGATAAACTGTTAAGACTCTGGCAAGGGGAGATACCAGCTCCTGAATAAGGGGAGGGACATCACCAGCAGTACAGGCTGGGTGCTAACTGGCTGGACATGAGCTCTTCAGAGAAGGACCTGGGGGTTCTGGTGGACGACAAGCTGACCAGGAGCCAGAGAGGCATCTGCCTACACAAACCCCTAGAGCACAGTGACTGCTCTATCCAGCCCATCTCAGCCACGCGCCTTTTATTTCAGCAGACACAGAGCTTTATTTCAGACTTCAGATACCCTACCCAAGCCTTCTGCCCCTCTCCCTCTTCCCTGGCTGCTCTTAAGTAGCTTTCTGCCACTCTCATTTCTGTTTCCATGCAGCTTCCAGGCACTGCTGTAGCCTCCTTGTCAGCCTGCTCTCCCTCACAATCATCCCATATGGCATCTCCACTCTTCCCACAGTCACTGGGGATACTAGGTCTTTCCTGACTGACACCTTTACCCTTACTCTGAACAACAGAGGCCTCATTTTGCCTGCAAACATTCACAGGACCATGGCACCTTTTGTGCTGCAAGCAGGCTTAAAACTTTTGGCCCTAAGAGGGGATGGCAAACATTTGATGCAAAGGAGAAAAATTTATGAGATTAAAAGAAGAAATTTTTTAAAAGGATGGCAATTCTTACACAACTCTACTAGAAGGCTTATGATACAAGTGATAGGAATGGAAAAACATTTTGAAATTAAAAGAAGTACAATTGAAAATCAAAGGGTGGGTGGATTAGGCAACACTGAATGAAAAACTTTCAGTCTTGGTCAATATTTCTCCCTGTAGCAATACTAGGGGTTTACAAGTTTCAACTTTTGCCATTTGGGATGGAAAAAGTAAGAACAAAAATGAAAAAAAGCTGGTCCATTGTCTTTCACTGATCTTTCAGATCTAAACACTGTCTTTCATTAGCTCCAGTTTCAAACCCCAACACCTATAGTTTACTATTACAGTTACTATACACAGTACAGCTTACTAACTGTATAGTTTATTATACTGTTACTATTGTGGTTACTGTACACCTACTATTTTTCTTCTTAGAAATTTGTCATCATATTTCATAATAATCTTTTTAAATCACCAGGCAATGGTTTTGGTTCACCTCCTTCAATTTCAGTTAAATGTTTGTATTCTATATTTGTTATCAAAGGCTGTTTCATTAATACTGCATCACATAAAATCTGTGAGAAATTGGTGAATATTTTAGTAGGTAACCTGCAGTCCACTTTGTCCTGCTATAGTCTACACTGCCATCAGTACCTAAATGAGTTAGTTTGAAGTGATCTCAGCTATATCTCCTAGTCTAGAAACTGCAGTATAAACTTACGCAGCAGCATGGATTACATGTGACAAATTAAATCTTTCTTTCGGGGGGTAGACGAATTTGGAATGCAAATAGTAAATCCTGAATTTCAGACAAACAAATGATTGCCTATCAGAGCTCCTTTCCAAACTAGTCCTTAGAGTATTGCATACATGTAAAGGGGGAAACTTTGAAAGAGTCAGATAATTGCCACAGGCATCTTTAATTCTAACAGCACTTCCCACTTGCAGATAGAAGCACAAGTCTGAAAGAGGTAATAATAGCTAAATGGATATTAGTATCTGCTGTTACCTCATCTATCTGCACAATTACAGCAGTTTGTGAATGCTAAATTTGCTTATAAAATCTGGCTTAAGAGCCTAAACCAACCCCTTTTCAGGAACAACATATCACCTGCGTGTTATTTGGAACTGATGGAACTTTCACTTAGAGAAAAATCACAGAAGTAATTGCTTCCAGAGAGATTTCTTTCCCGAACTGAACCCAAGGGGGAATACAAGAGTCAACTCCGTTTCTGAAAAGCAGGTATTCAGAGGCCAGAGAACTCCACCAAAAATTAGATTTTTCCTCTCCTTGAACAGTGCCAGAAACAAAATTTAAAGACCTAAAACATCTCAACACACACCACAGCTGTCAAAAAAGAGTAAAGAACCATTGCCTCTTCTCTGAGAAAGTCACAATGATTCAGTGAAATAGAGTCCTATAGTCCTATAAATACTATATATTGTTAAAGTCATGGGAGCTCTGTCAATTTGCACAAGAGGATGATGTGATGTGACCATCTTTGTACTGGCATACAGCCTTTTGAATACAACCTTGGAAAAAAAAATCACCCATTATTCTGCCAAAACTAATCACTTCCTTCCCGTCAAGGAAGACCAAATAGCCAAAACCCAGAAAATCTCAGTCAAAGTGGTAAAGCAAAGTGTCCTCCTGGCATAAAAGGAGGAAATACACATGTGAAATAAATGAATATATAATAAGTCCAAGCAGACATATTTTATATCTATTACTGATAAATAAATGTTGTCTAAAAGCTTTTTCAGACACGTTCTCATACCTGTGGCGTGGCCAGGTGTATTGAGTCAACCCACTACACCAGGCTCCTATAGATGGAAATCCTTTAAGAAGGAAACCTCAGTCTTCTCAGAAACTGGCTTCAAACACAGATACTATGAACTAAAATGAGAGTCTCATTGCTGTATTCTCATCTATTCCACAGATTTCATACTGTGTAAGTAATTTATTTAGATTGTGAAACTACTTCAACATTGAGGATGGCAGAAATATTTCTGGTCACAAGCACTTCATTTCATCTTTGCCAAAGAGAAAGAAATCAATGAAATACAAACAGTAAGAAGCAATACACCTGCCTAGGAAAAAAAAAATCCAGACTTTATAGATGAGCACTCAAGAAAGAGTCAGTGAAAGAGTAGACTACACTACTAAAAAATTGCCATTGTGGGAAGTGTTTGTGTCCTGAAGACAATGAGCATTTTGCTGTTGAGATAGCTTTAAACTAGTGTGAGGCTGCTGTTTGCAATATGCTATGACAATGTTACCAAAAAAATCAACATGCAAACCAATATGTTAAAAACACGTAAAAAGGCACATGCAATAAGGCATCATCCATCCAGCCAGCTGTGGGACTATTTCATAAGAAGAATGAAAACACTTACTTCTTCTTGCTTAGGAATGCTGAACTTGGTGATCTTTGACTTGGTCCTGGCCGGATCAGGCTTGCTGGAAGGCACTCCCCTGTACGATTTGGTCGTCTCTGCTTGCAGCTTCAGCTTTGGAGACTCATCAGGAGCCTGGTCTTGACCGTCCATTGGCCTTACATAAGCTGTTGGCTTCTGCTGACCCAGGCTGGGCTTTGAAGCAAGAGCGGGTGGGAAGTTTTGGACGCAGTGCGCCCCACCATGCTTTGCTGGCCTCTCTTGGACTTGAGTTCCTCCTTCTGAGCTACAACTGAGCTTTGCTGGCTGCTGCACTCTATTGATATTGTCTCCTAACGTGGCCCTCAGCGAGCTTTGTTGGGCAGTATTGGAGGAGGACGAGGAAGAGGAGGTGGAGGACGAAGAGGAGGAGGAGGTGGTGGAGGAGGAGGAGGTGGGACTGGATGCATAGCGTTTTAGTTTCTCCAAACTGGATTTTTGGTTCGCCAGTTTGAAGTCACCCTTGTGTGGCTCCAGCGACCGGTGTCCGTGTTTGCTTGCTCTCGGCTGGCCTTCTGAAGCGCCATTATGCCCGGCCTTCTGCCAGCCCATCGTGGTATTTTTGCTCTGCTGGGCAGCTAGAGATGCTGGTGTGGAAGAATTGGTGCTGGAAATGGGAGGAGGAGGAGGTGGTGGTCTCGAGTCTGCGATAAGATGTTCATCAGGCTTGGGGAGAGACGTCTGAGGAACGCCAGGTTTTGGAACCCCAACGAGATGGCTCTGGTTTGACCGGTCAGTTAACAAGTCTTTCATTTCATCATAGTTGCCCAAGGTATTCTGGATGCGATTGGAAAGCTCATCCCCCTTGTTAGTCTGCAAAACAAAAATTGAGTGTTCTGCAACAGTCAACATAAGAAAAACAAAATTCCCTTCATGCTTCTGCTGAAATCCTTACTGAAGTAAGACTACCTTATTCAGCAGCAGTGCTGAGGGATGAAATTGAAAATCCTTATTGTCTCAGAAGACACTTGTCAACATCCTAAATCTACCCTGAACTGGAAAAGCTATAAAGGGCCTTAGAGTATATAAAAAAAGAAATCTATCACTGATACCATGCTGTAGTTAAAGTATATTACCTGGAAACTGGAAAATTTATTACTGCAACTGCACAGAATGGTTTGGATTAAATCTGACCATGATAAAATTTTTCCTGTAGACCAATGCAAGCTCTCCTTCAGTCATGAATGAAAACAATGCATTCCAAAGTTCTTCCCCTGCCTGCATAAGTTTTCATAACCATCCAGGAAGCCACACAATATCCCATGCAAGCACTGAATGAATTTGTCAGTGTAAGCCAGCAAAAAGCTCTGAGGTGACTTGAAAACAGCTTGTGGGAAGTGGGTAAAGTACAGATTATATTCCTTCTTTAAAAATGCTCTGACAGGGTGCTCATTCCAGGGCATCCTCCTCTTGTAAAAAAAAAGGGTGAACAGAACCCTCACCAAATTCTTCACATTTCTCAGTGCTTGCTGTGCATAGCAGGGGGAATAGAGCCACCCTTCCTCCCTTTTAAGATTAATTATTGTCTTAAAAATGATCCATTTGTTTCCTGACTGAAACGGCAGAAGCTTCACAAAGAAATAAAACAAGCAAATAAAAAATACTGGGAAAAGATTGAAAATTCTTGCTTTAAAAAGACACTGTAAGCAAGGGGTTGTATCATTAGCATTTTTACAGCAGAGATTTTTTTGAACCCTGCCAAGATTCAGGCAGGTGATGTCCTTTGCTTTATGTTTCCAGAGGAAGACAGTAATGAGGCAGTGGAATTCTCCTTTCTATCTTCCAGACAAGGAGTTTGAATGGGAAAACTCCTGTTGGTTTCAGAAGGCCAAACTTTCATCTCAAGACTCTCTGTTTTAGAGGAAAACAGAAAAAAAAAGAAGGAAGTAAAGGAAGTGGAGAAGCTCCTCTTAAAGTTACACTAAAAAACCACAAAAGATGTAGCAACCACAGTTACTCTGGAAAACAGGGGTATGTAAGAGAAGGTATTAAAGGGAAACTCCCCAGTCTGGAATTGATTTTTTTTTAGGGTTTCCTAGTAGAAAACCTGAACCCAGGCAAAAATGCACAGTACATGAGTGCTGTGATTGGCACACGCAAACTTTTAGAGGACTACAGTGGAAGTATTCTTCTGTCTAACAGTAGAAGCAGTCCTGTTTTGCTTAAAGCTTTTCCCCTCAAATTTCAAGGGCACTGCCTTGTACCATGTAAAATACATTACACCTAGCTTTCTGATATGTTTTTGTTACTCTGTTAAGAGAGCTGAATATGTATCAGTAATACATACTGAAGGGGGGTAGGAAGGGAAGAACTCAGAAGCCTTGCAGCCGAAACACTGCATTGGAATCTTGGAGTAAGATTGGCTCCAGGCTCAACCACTACAGCCTGATCTTCCCTCTGCACATGAGGCTCTCACTGTCACAAAGACAGTAACCTGCTATGGAAAATAATTTGAAGAATCGACTCATAGATAGCAAGCAGCTTTACAAGAGGGTGTTCCTTCACTTCACAGGAATCACATCAATGGCCTAAAGAAGAGGAAACTATTAATGAGGCTAATGATGCAGGAAGCATCACATATATCTGAAGAGAAAGAAGGTTAGAGACACACTCACGTGTCTCCTGAAGTCAGTGAAATAACTTCTACACTTGGGCATCTCCTTGACCAACAGAATTGTGTTCCAGAATGCATAGAATATTTTCCTTTTACCCAGTGCATCTCTTTGTGCTTCCACTGGATCCTCCACCTTGTAGAGAAGTACTTTTTCATTTTCCCTCTAAGGAGGGAAACCTGCCCTTGGGCCGATTCAGCCAGAGTGTGTATGAGGTTTCTTTCTCTGCCAGGAACATGGCAACAGTGATCACCAAATGGAATGGGGTCCCTGGCACCCACAAGTCTCCCACAGCATGAACATCTTGTGAGGACAGCTCTCCACCTGTCTGCCTCTAACTCCATGAACATAAACGAATTTGTGCGCAGGTTTTCCCCCTAAAAGTCCAAGTTCCCTAAAAGAAGGTCTATCCATCAGGAGATGGCTGCAGTGTGGATGGAAAGGAATAAAAGCTTAATTGCAGATTATCTGTAGACTATCAATAGCTCAGAAAAGTCATCCTCTTGTCTTCTATATGGATGTGATGTGCAGGTCACACATAGACATCTCACATTGAGAGATCCCAGATGAGAATAACTGCAGCAAACTGGCATATGCTGACAACTGGTCTGTTTTGTTTATTTCTTCAGGAAACACTGGGACAACTTCTGGTGAGATTTTGTGTTGAGCTGATCTCAACAGAGTTCACCTCCATTCTCCTGGGAACATGATAGGATCTGAGGTAACTTTTTATGAGCTTCAGTTTGTCCTATTACTTTATCTGAAATACTGCTGGCCCTATTTAGAGCATTCCCACAGGGAAAACATGGTCACAAAATGCCTAAGTAGGAAAAGCATTCTGTGCAAATATGTCTAACTTACAGTGGTCTGATATTCTTCTGCAATGCAAGACAAAACCAAGCATTTTAAAATGGCAACATATAGCACTTCTAAAAATAAACCTGATGGCTGCATGGAATGCCATCAGAGATTTTTTCTTCACTAAAAGTACTTATATAGTTAATGAAGCAAGGTATTCTGTCCAGAAAATATCCAGAACTAATTTCCTACTTTTTCACTCGCCTGTAAAAGAGATTTCATGTAAAAGATACTGGATTTCCTGTAATCCTTCATACAGGGTTGCTATGGATACTTTCAACAGGATAAGGGGCAACCTGAAGAGTCAGAATTTTTGGGAAAATTCAATGTTACTGTAGTAGTGATACATGTCAAAGGGAGAGAGGACATAAGATTTAAGAGATTTCCAGTCTGCCTTTGATTTTCAGATATGGTCTTCTGAATGGCATATCCTTTGGCTTTAGCTCCTGTTTCTCAAGCTGTGAAGAGGAATACTGAATTTAATCAGAGCTGGCAGTCAATGTCTCCTGTAACTTCATTCCCCTCTGGAAACACCTAAAAGGTGAGCATAATCTTTAAAGGGAGTACAAGTGGGTTTCAGTTTTGCTTTTGCAGAAAGGTTTCCTCTTTTGCAGTTAGGCTTTCTCCACAGTAAGATCAAAATGCCCAAGCCACAGCTCTTTCCCCACCCCACTGAAGGTTCACAAATGCTTGGATGAGTTCCGAGAGCCCACCGGTCCATTGCCAGTGTATACATGACATTCAGAGTATGCCACTGAAAAAGTTTTGATGTCCAATACTATCAGAATGACTGATCAACCCAAGCAACTCTGTCCCACCAACATAGCTGTGGGTTATACTACTGTCCTGGGCTTTGCCTTTCCCCATGTTTTCTTGCCAAAGTTAGCTGTAGGATGTATTGCTGGAGCACCTTCTTGACAAGTCTGTTCTAAATAGGGACACAGTGTTTAAAGATAAGAAGCAGGAATGGAGCCATTATTCTGATTGCCTCATAGGATTATCCACTCAGTGTCCTCTCTGCTTCTAGAGACTGCAGTGATTTTTCACCCATTCCTATTAAAGCTGGTGGAATTATACTGTGGTTGCACAGAGGTGCCTTCTGACATCCTACCTCAGAAGCTACTGGTGTGTCCACGGCACACCATGTCTGTGTCGTGACAGTCGGTACAGTAAAAATCAAAGTGAACAAAATATGCCAACGATACCACTTTTGTAAGTGATTTGAGCCTCAGTATTACCAACTTGAGACACCACAGACAAAATAGTACCAGGGACCCAGCAAAAGGCCAGGTTCGTTTTGTGTGTGGTCTATTTGCACCAAATGGAAAATCATTAAGTCTTCACTGCAGCACAGCCCTCAAGAAACACCAAGACACAGCTGACTTAGGCTTTCCAGGCTTTGTTCCATGGATTAGTCCTTGACTAGTCTCAGGACAGACATTTTCAAGTTGGTCATTGGAGGAGTTCAAGTCATTTGACGTGGTTTCTAAATGCCTTTGTAATGAATCTGAAATCCGGGCAGCTGGAGGTCAGCTTCAAGGCAGACAGACCTGCGTTCCATCAAGGGACATGGTTTGGAAGTGGTAGATCATTCTTTTTTATTAGGGACTAAATACAAGCAACAACCTGGAGGAAGAGCAAGCTAAAAGCTGACCCTGGAGCACAAGAATTAAAACACGAGCATGGAAGTCAAAACAGAAGCCAGGTGTCAGGTCCCAAATAGGTCTGGAAAGAGGCACTAAAGCACCCTAAGCATCAAGGGCAAGTGATGCTGCATGGAGGGAAAGGCTTACCAGTGTGGCAGCTGTAACAGCAACTTGGACATTTCTGGGAAGGCGCAGCAGAAAATACATGATTTGATGCATACAGGCAGTCACTGGTTAAACTGAAGGAGAGGTGCAGCCCCTGTGGGATACTGCTCTCTGGTCCTGTTCACAAGGGTTCCATTTTCAAGCTTCTGCAGAGTGTGCAAGGCCCTGCTTGACCTTCTAACAGGGAGTGATGAAAGATAGTTGTGCCTCATCAAACTGCTGTTACCATGAGGAACACAGGGAGTTGAGACTCCTAAGATACTTCTGCCTTTGGTGAGGGAAAAACATGTATAGCAGACACATTTTCTTAATATTTTGGTAATGCTTATAGGGAGAAAAAAACTTTCTTTCACTACATTAACCTTGGCCAGGGCACAATGTTTACAGTATTGCTTGACCTTCACACTAATCTTACACAATTGTTTTCTTCTAAGTATTGCAAAAATACAGGTTACCTTCACCTTGTAGTTTTAATTCCATCTCAAATATTGCTGGGGTATTTCTAGTTTATTTCACTCTTGTGTGCTGCTGAACACTAGAAGCAGCATTATACACGTATATATATAAATATATATCAAATACGACTCTGTGAATCATGCATATTCTCTGTGAATTTTGGGAAGCTAGCACTTGTGGGAGGGTGCTGAAACCTGGACAGTGCCTTCTGCAGGCTACATTTTTGTACTGTGGAATAAATAAATAAGCAAAGATTCGCCCAGCTGGGAAGCATCTACCTTGTACGGTTCACTGAAGAGGGAATAGCTCGCGTTAAACGCGCCATTGTCCTGCTGGGCCTCCTGATTTCTCCTTTCCCATTCCTTCCTTCGCAGCACGTTTCTATCTGGCTCATAGACACTGGAGTTAGAGAAAACAAAAAAAAAAAAAAAGAAAAACAGTTTTTTCAGGGTTAAAAATTAGAGGGCAACATATAAACCAGCGTGCATTTAGAAGTTAAGAACTCTGTTTTGCAGACAGATGGAGAAAATAAGCACAAACATGAATCAGACAAGTGCCAGTTCAAGTAGGCTGGGGAGGTTGAGGTCTCTGGGAATGCTGGTGCTTGCTGCACACAGAGAATAGATTATTAAATTCTTACAGAAAAATAAAAGAGAAATCACATGGCAGGATCTAGTCTGTACAGAACTTCTCTGCTTGAAATGTGACAAAGGAAATACCTAAGCACCTTTGACAAAGACTAAAAGTTCTCTTAAGGCAGATGGTAATTACAGCTGTGAGTAAATAGAAATTATGAACATATTCCCACTTATGACATATCCTCTGAGTGTTGTATGAAAATGCTCCTTTTTTCCCATGGATATGTTTCTGTAGTGATTCTTTCATTAACTAGCTCCCTAAAGAGCTGTTAAAACTATATGCTGTAGTGGTTTCCACAGTTAGGTTGCTTCTTCTGATCTCTGCTAATCAGCCAAGTTGTGAAACTACTACTGAAACAACTTCTCTTTCTGATGGATTTGACACTACCTCAACCACAGAACATGAATAAATGAATAGTGGCACAACTGTATGTACGGTTGGTAGAGTGTAGCCAGAGAGAGAATAAAATCACTGCATTCACAACAGCATTAATTTTTAGATATTAACAACTTCAGCTCTGATATAGACATTCACAACAAAAATTAACTTTTTTATTTTCAGAATTCTTGTTTAATACATGACAACATAAACCAGAGAATCCTTATTTTGAATTTACACAGAACAACACCTTTCAGGTTTACACATTTCAGTTGATTATGTTTTATTCTCCTCACAAAGGAAGCCAGTATTTCTAACAAAGTTAACATGTTATTTCAGGACACTGTAGCAAGTATGCTGATTCCTATTTTGCTTAGCTCAGCTAATGTTTTTCTTCTGGCACTGTAAATCTATAAAGTAGGAATATATATTAATGTCATGTAAGTGCACCATGTGTTAATAAGATAAACGTTGTCTTGCTAACCAGCTTCCCAGTTAGCAAAACATATGTTGCATTGGCTACCCACGTGATGCTACCTAGTATGCCTCAGGCAAGGCAGTCAAAAGGCCAACAGCTATCTGATTCTAATTCGAGACTTGAGAGAGCTGAAAATACACAGGATATGTTAGATGCTATTAGTATTTAAAAACAATGCCTCAACAGTCTCTAAATGAACACAAAAATCTTTTGTACGCTTGTTGATGCTGCTAACTCGAACTGGACTGCAGAGTACCCTTCTGATGGGTCTGAGGGCAGATGCCAGGGGCCAAGCACAGCTCTCAAACACAGGGGTTCATTTTCAAACACAGGGTTTCAGAGCAGCAGGCTGGAGACAGCATCCAAACACCACCTTGTTTACAACCACTTAAAGGTGGTTGAGGGTTTTTATTCCATATTTTTCATGAGCAATACATGATATTCATGCCAACACCCTCTCCGTGAAACACAGCATAATGAGAAGGAAATTGTAGAGGTGGAGTTTTGGGCATGGAAAATGCCTTCCTCCAGAAAGAAGGGGATGGTGAAGGCCTCCCCATGGGTTCCTGGGAGTGACATCACCTGCTGCACATGCTGCTGAAACCAGAGGCAGAGCAATTGTCATTGACTGCTGTGAGAGCAGAGTTACTTCAGTTACTACATCGTGCCATGGAGCCCACTCCCATCAGCTGAGTCAGTCAACAACCCGTGTCTAAAGCAGACTTTCTGCCACGCTGAAGAGCTGTTGTTAGGTTGGGTTTTTCTGGAGTGGTAAGGGATCAGGTTATAACTTCATCCTCAGCTACCTGTCCCCATCCAGAATCTCTTGACTCTTTGAGATGCTTTGCATTTGTACTCTAGCCTGCAGCCAAATAGAGACGAGCAGCTTCCCTGAGATTAATTATAATACTGGTCTCTATCCAGTTTATAGGAAGTAAACAAGTGCAACATTCTTCACGAGGCCTCATACAAATTAAAAAATTCACTGATGTGATACTCCTAAATTGGAAGAACATTTTTATCCCTTTATTGGACAGAGATATATTTGATGAAGACATACAAGTCATCAGGTCTCTGAACCCCCTTCTCAAATGAGTTCACTGCTGGCAATGCAATGCAAAACCTGTAGTAATTCAGAATGATTATGCAAATGTCAGAACTGTGTGACAATGCCTAATATGCCATCTATAAGCAGTAGGTTAGGAAGAGCTACAAGTCGAGAGTTGTGTTCCTTTGGTAATACCAGATGGCAAAATGTCTAGCATTTGTGAGGCTGCTCCTTATTTGCATGAACATTGCAGCAATCACATTTCCTCGAACGTATGTCACGTTGTATTTATTTGTTTTGGTTCAAAGAGAATACTGCCAACTGCTATAATTGTCTTTATTGCAAACACTTCATTTAATGGAAAATGATTCTTTTTATTAGATTTCTTCTTTTTTTTTTTAATTTTAATTTGCAATTTGAAACAATCCCAGAGGTACATGTACCTTTTAATTGTTTACCGTGTGTCTCGTTTCAATAGCTAAGCCATGAAGAACAAGCTCATGAAAACCTCATGACTTTTTCCTTGTCACGGCATGTGTACATATGTGAGTGATATATGCATATATATATATGTAGTATGCATGCTCAGTTTTGAAAGACTTGGAACCAAAGAACATGCAAACACTCATCTCTGAAAAGTCAGTGTCATTCGTATTTGTTTCATAGAGGTCAAATTCCAAAAGGTTGAATTTAAATAGTTTTTAAATGGTACACTGTTATTTTTAAAATGCTGCATCTGTTTCAAATTCATGCTTAAAGGACATGAACCAGAACATGAGCAACAAGTCAAACACTTGCAAAAGTTATATATGAATAAAGGTTGTATTATATAAATTAAATTACCTCAAATTTGGCACATTGCTTTTTTATTTATCTCAGCCCTAAGATCTGCCAAGACACATACTTGATATACCAATGAATTGTGCCTAAATGCCAGTGCCTCAGGCTCAAAGAGCTTTCAGCAGAACACCACCACCCCGGTCACAGCACCCCTACCTTCTCTGCTTCTTCCAGGATACTTGGAATCATTTCACTCCCAGATATTTGCCAGATCAGATTTCCAGTGGATTGCTAAACGTCTCAAGAGTAGGTATATTTAAAGTTTGATCTGTTGTGATGCCTTTTGGCAGATTAACTGGGTGGTCCCCAGCCTGTGGCCATGCACAAGGTGAGCATAGCCCCCCGTGGGACCAGCCCACAGAGGACAGCCTGGGGTGCTGGTCCTGATGGGGGGGTGGCAGTGGCACCAGCCTCCCCACAGGAACACTCATGGCCTTCTCCATCAGAAAGAACCATTTCCTTTAGTCCTTAATTAGAAATAGACAGAGATGGCTCAGGGGACAGCCTAGGAGCAGAGCAATAATTTTACCTGAAAAACCTGGGGCTGGATTTAATCTCCTATGAAGTCCAAAGAGTTATGTTGTCTCAAGCTAGGCTGAAAGAAATCATATAAAAAGCCTGAAGTTTTAAGTGTGGAAAAATCTCCTTTTATTTCCCTTTTTTTTTTTTTTTTTAATAAAACACACTCTTCCTGATTTAATTTGCCTCCCTCAGATACCACTTTTTGGAGCAACTCAGATAAAAAGGTCTCATCTCCATGATGAGCAAGGTGGTGAACAGTGCACCAACATATCCTCCTGTCCTTCAGTTCAGGAACACCCAAATTTGCATTCAGAGGAAGATGTCCTTTTCCACAAACGAAGCACTGCACCTTCACAGAGGAATTACATTCCTTTGCAGGCGGATGGTGTGCATTTAAGATGCTGCCTGACCTTTTCAGAAACCACAAAATTGCAGCACCGTGGAGGGGAGATTCTGGAAGGGTACTGTTATTCCGTTACAAGATCACCATCCTCCTAACAGCTGGCATCTCTCAGGCTGTTAAAGACACCAGTAGGTAAATTGAGGGTAAGATTGCAGGCACACCCCTTTCTTGGCATCAGTTTATTTTCTAGAAAAGGAAAGGGGCTGTGACCCAGCCAGCCCTACCAGCATGACAGAGGAAGGTGTTACCACGTGTACACAGAGACGTGGCTGCAGTTTCTGAACTTGTTATCATTTGCAGCAACCTGCATTCTTGCCTTTGCCATTCCAGTCCTTCCAATATAATTTTCCAGTCCAAAGACTTAGCTCATTATTCTCTGAATTGTGAGGGCTTTGCAACACCCACACACACACTCACCTTCCTTCCACCTCCCCACGCACATAAATATTGCCATATAAATTTAGCAGGAGTAGCTTGTTTGTTTGCAGTTAATGTTTACCCAGGAGGCTGATCTCCTTCACCTTGGCAGCTACCTGTGGCACTTAGCACAAAACATTCAGAACCTGAAGTCTAGACATATTAATTACAAAAGCAGAGCTGATACTTCAAGCTAACAGGCAACTATTTAAACTGGCAAACCCACAGTTCCTCTGGGTTCCTGGCAGTCCCTTGCTAGGGAAGACCTAGCTCCCAAGGCTGAGCTTCAACCCCAGATTTTATCAACCTCCCCATCTGTTCTTAAACTGACCCTTCTTCTTCCATAATGAAATTAAAAAGCTCCATCAAAACATCATCAGACTGTAACATCCACTCCTGGTGTCACAGGAGCAACACCATCCCCAAGCTCCCAGGTACAGTCCCTATCAGTACAGTGCTGATCATGTTCCAAATAAACAAAAAAAACCTCACCTCGAAAACACAACCCATACCCTAAGTGACTAAAAGATATGGACATTTCAAGAATAAACCTAGACCCGTGAACAAGTTTTCTGCAAGGACACATATATCTTTGAAATTAAATTTTAGAACACGGCCATTTTTGAATTATGAACAAAGTTAGAACTGCTTCAAAGCCACGGAAAACAGGCAGTATTTCAAGAAAATAAATTTTAAAATGGTTTACTGATTAGTCTCAACATTTCCCCACAAATTTTAATCTGGCACACAAATCAATATACTAAATTTCAGGCTGAAGTGAGGACATTTTCTTAAATATTTAATAGTCTAATTCTCCCCTGAGTTACTACATTTATGCCAAAGTAGCTAAATAGAGTAAGTCGAAGGAAAATCTTATACAACACCATAAAAAAGCAGTCCAACCCTGATGCAGGACAGTGATTACGAAACAATTCAGGATGGAAACCGGATTCTGAATTTTAATGTACCATCTTTCTTGTATCTCTGCCGTGTTTTAAAACTCAAAAGGACAAGTCAGACTGAGACCCTGTAAAGGCAACAGCCCCAAACATTTTCAGAAAATAGTCTTAACTGTAATGATTTAATTACAGCAGTTGAGGTTATCTTTCTTGCTCAACTGCTGTGCTTAACATAGTAGCGCTGTCATTTAATGCCTGTTTTCTATTTCACTGTTCATATCCATGGTTTTTGCTGGCCAATTTCTAGGTACCAGTTCCATTTCCAGGTAAGTATAAATGGTATCTGTTTGGAAACTCATTGCTAATGGGGTATAGGGAACTCTGAGATACAGCAACCTTACATTTTTGAGCACTAAATGGTTTTCCCTAATGATATTTGAACTATCAGCTCAATTATAACAAAGTCACTGCCTTTGATGAACAAGTGGCATAACCAATAAAATACCTTCCTAGGTTGCAACTGGCTTTTTTTAGACTTTTTATCTATCTTAAACAGCAGAAGTTAATTTGAGGATTTTTACAGTATTTTTTCCCATTTACAAACAGAAATGCTGTGGGGTAAAGCAATTACTCTGATTTACTGTTTTCACTTTGATTGAACATAAAGATGTAGCAGGGTCTCAAAAAAGCAGTAACTTAACAAACTGTGCTCCTATCCACAGACAGATAAAGTACCTATTTTGCTATTTCAAAGAGTTTACCTCCAGGCAGCAGCACAGAGCAAACATCAATCAATGACATGTGTCTAAGATGAGATTGATGTTTACTCTCACAGCTTTTCATCTTACATCCAATAAATTATTTTTCCTTCACCAAAGTGCCTGGTTAAATTTCATTTTTCACTTTGCAGTATCAGTTTTAAAACTTTAGCTTCCAGCAATTTTAAAGCTAGGATTCATTGACGCTTCAGCTTTTACAGCCTGTTTATGATTTGTATTAGCCATGAAACACTACCGACCAAACATGAATATGATCAGGGGGAGCTGAGCTGCGGCAGCCGCTCGCACAGTGGCAGGTGCAGGCTGGAAGGTGTGAGATTACTTTAATTATCTGCCTGGAAATTCCAAATCCGAAACAGGGAGCTGTATTTTCAGGGGCAGATACATCACATCCACCAAACAAATGAATATACACATATTGTATCTGCAAAATCAGCATCGGAGCGTTCAGGTCAGGTCTTCTGAGGGTTAACACTGGGCAACTGGAAGGAACCAAGGAAAGGCTGATTGTGGGTGCAGTTATTACCTTACAGGCACTCACACCTGACATTCACAAAATATAAGTGCTTTGCAGGCAACCTGACTGAATTTTAAATATTGAAATGCTGAGAAAACTTAGGACTGCAGCTAAGACTGGGATCTAGGTTGTTGAGTCAGAGCATCACAATAGAGGAACATTAAAAAAAATCCAATTTAGTTCAACACCTGCTTTTATAACAGTACCTCTTCCAGCCACGCTACAGGTAAACAGGCACACTGTCTTCCCTCTGTGAAGTTTTGGTCAATGAGAGAAATTGAGACATAATTCTAATTTATTTTTAGTTTCAGGAAAAATAACTTCATCATATGATAAACAAATACCAGCCCAAACTTACATTACACATAGTTATTCAAAAATTCTCCATCCTGTATTAATAGGTAATCCTATTTTCAATACCTTATTATTTTATTTTTATAACCCTAAACCTGCTAGCAAAAGTGCCTAAGATGGATGAAGATCTTAACACTGAGCCAAGCTAAAAACAAAACATTACAACAACTTCTAATTTTGCACTGCTCTAACGTATTCTTTGAAAGTATATTCACAAGCGTAAAATTCACCACTGTTAATAATCTTATACCTGGAATGAGTGCTTTTTTCCTTCACAATGCAAAATTTAAAACCTCCAGAAACTGAGTGAAGATCTTGGCTGCCAAGAAAAAGACACTGTAGATGTGACTAAGTTTTCCTTTTGTATCCTCATCCATATTTCCAAGGTGGAGATAAAAAAATATCAAGATGGAAGATTACAAACCTGTCAAACCACAATGATGCCCTTTTATTTAATTTTGTAAATGCTACTTTTTAAAATACAACAGCCCATAGAACCACAGGATCACAGAGAGGTGTGGGTTGAAAGGAACCTTAAAGACCAACAAGTTCCAACCCCCCCTGCCATGGGCAGGGGCACCTTCCCCTAGACCACATTGCTCAAAGCCCTACTCAAGTCCTTCTCCTCAGGGCTGCTCTCAACAGAAAGGAACAATTTTCTTCTGTCTAACCTAACAGTGCTGAATTCCCCGGGCTGCTGCTACACAAGGCCCTGCCTAACTTGGCAATACCATCATCTGATCAGTTTCTTCTCACATGGCTTCCCTGCCAAAATGTCAGACACAACACCCCTTTGCTTGTTCTCCTTCAAAATGATTTCTGCTTCCACTATATCCCTATGCATGGGGAACTGTTCCAGTTATGAACCGCCAAGCCTGTGCCCTTTTTTTTCTCTCCTTTGCATTTCTCATAGTCCTTAAAGTCATAATTAGTGAAAAATTATAGCTTTTTTTTGGTTGGCTCATCTCTGTAGAAAATGTGCACACGTAGGTAAATTATTCATACAGTCTTGGTCAGACTGAATGGTGCAATAAACTGAATTTACTCCTATCATTGCCTGATTTCGAGGGATGTTCTGAACTTTTAAAATGTAATGAAAATATTCTGGCCTTTTAAAAATCTATTTGACATTTTGCAGTAAGTGTTTAATACTTTATTTAAAATGTTTGTTGAACTTCCTTTTGATATGTTTGCTGAAAACTGGGTTTCAGTCAATAAAGATTTTTCAGTGTTAGTTTCAGTAATAAAAAAAAATAAAACTCATATAAATTAAACTAATAAAAGTTCAAAAGTTTCCTAAAACTTAATAAAACCTAAATAAATTTAAAAGTGCCTTGAAAATTGTGAAAAAAAAAAATGTTTTGCCTTTAGGTCTTTTTCAGAAAAAAAAAGCCTCCTTGCTCACATTTTTTTTTAAGCTACTTAAGTAGCCTGTTCCTTCCAGGGGGCTCTGTACAGTGATCCATCTACCCACAGCTATTTGCAGGACAGCAAAATACTCCAAGGTATATTTCACATGGCACACACAAATTGAAAGCTCTGCAACTGGTAGAAAAATTTTACCATGCAATTCGCCCTGGTACGACCTGACTTAAAGTAGCAAAAGAAAGATTAAAATCCCAGAATTAGAGGATCACAGAATCTCTAAGGTTGGAAAAGACCTCCAAGATCAAGTCCAACCTTTGACCAAATACCAAATGACCACGCCAACCAAATTACAGCGCTAAGTGCCACATCCAATGGTTTATTGAAGATTTGATTCCACACCCTCCCTGGACCCCCCTTTCCAATGTCTAACTACTCTTTTAATGTAGGTTTAATGTAAGGTTCCTCTTGTTCTGTTCCTGGTTGTCTGGGAGAAGAACCAGACCCCCACCTGGCCACAGCCTCCTTTCAGGTGGTTGTATAGAGTAGGTTGCAGGCATCCCCTGAGCCTCCTGTTCTCCAGGCTGAACAACCCCAGCTCACTCCTTCACAGAACTTGTGCTCCAGAGCCTTTTAAAGCTCCACTGCCCTTCTCTGGATATGCTGCAGCACCTCAGTGTTTTTCTTGCAGTGGGGGGCCCAAAACTGGACACAGCACTTGAGGTGAAGTCTCACCAGTGCTGAGCACAGGGGGACAATCCCTGCCCTGGTCCTGCTGGCCACACTCCCGCTGATCCAGGCCAGGGTGCCATTGGCCTTCTTGGCCACCTGGGCACACACTGGTTCATGTTCAGCCACTGTCAACCAGCACCCCCAGGTCCCTTTCCACTGGGCAGCTTTCCAGCCACTCTGTCCCCAGCCTGTACTGTTGGCTGTGGTTGTTGTGACCCCAGGGCAGGAGGTGGCACTTTGCCTCACTGAACCTTATACAGCTGGCCTTGACCCATTGATCTGGCATGTCCAGATCCCTCTGCAGAGACTTCCTGCAACACTCCTTCCCAGCTTGGGAATTGTCATTTCTAACTGACTGAGGGTGCACTCATTTCTCTCATCCAGATCATCAGTGAAGATATTCAACCAGGCTGGCCCCAAAACTGAGAGCCCTGGGGGACAGTACCTCAGCCTTCTCCTCATCCTTGGTTACAATGATCACCTCCACATCCAGTAAAAGATGGAGATTTTTCGCAGTAATCCTTTTTTTGTTAATGTACTTATAAAAACATGTTTCATTATCTTTCACAGTGGTGACCAGACAGAATTCTAGCTGAGGTTTTGCCTTTCTAATTTTCTCTCTACATGACCTAAAGACATCCTTGTACTCTTCCTGAGTTGCCTGCCCCTTCTTCCAAAGGTCATACTCTCATTCTTTTCCTGAGCTCCAGCAGAAGCTCCCTATTCAGCCAGGCCAGTCTTCTCCCCTGCCAGCTTGTCTTTCAGCACATTGGGATGGCCTGCTTCTATGCCTTTAAATTTTCTTCTTAATGTATACCCAGACTTCTTTTGTTTTTAAGTGCAGTTTCCCAAGGGACCCTCTGAACAGTGTCCTGAACAGACTGAAGTCTGTCCTCAGAAAGTCCAAGACAGAGGTTTTGTTGACCCCCTTCCTTACTTCACCAAGAACTGAAAACAATATAATTTTGTGACTGCTATGCCTAAGATGGCCTCTGATCAGCACATGTCCCACCAGCCCTTCTCTGTTCATGCACAGCACATCAGCAGTGAACAGAGGGGCACTGCCCCTGGTAGGCTTGCTTGCCAGCTGTGTCGGGAAGTTAACTTCCACACTGTCCAGGAGCCTTCTAGACTGCCTCCTCTCTGCTGTGTTGACTTCCCAGCAGACATCCTGTAGGGTAACGTCTCCCACAGGAACATGGGCTAGAGATCATGACATGCCAGCCAGTCACTCAGAGAAGCTTTCATCTGACTCTTCATCCTCGTTGGGTGGTCTGTAACAGACTCCCACCAGGATGTCCGCCTTGCTAGCCTTCCCCCCTTTTCTCACCCACTGGCACTCAACCTTATTATCACTATTCTTGAGTTCCCTACAGGCAAAACACCCCCTAATGTACAGAGCCACCCCAGTGCCTCTCCTGCCTGTCCCTTCTGAAGTGCTCATAGCCATCCACTGCAGCACCCCAGCCATGCCAGTCATCCCACCACGTTTCTGTGACAGTGACCACATCCCAGCTTTCCTGATGCACGATGGCTCCCAGCTCCTCTGGCTGGCTCCCCATACTGCTGCATTGGCGCAGGTGCACTTCAGCTGGGCTGTCAGTTTCACACCAACACGGGCATGCCACCCTTGGGCTCATCGCTGTCGAGCCTGGTTTTATCCCCCTCCCACTTCAAACCTAGCTTAAATCATTAAGCCAGATCTAAGAGCACTTTACCAGTACAGAGGTAACAGTGTGTATATCAGAAAATATTCTTGGCATACAAGCAAAAGGAGCAAAACTTCACAAGCTTCCAGGGATGACGAAGTAATTTTAAGGTGTTAAACAGTTTTGGTGCACAGAATCCCTATGAAACATGAGTAAAAGACACATAGATTCAGCACCTAAATGGACAGATTCTGAAGACTTTTGCCTGTATTTATGTTCTGGTTTTAGATCAACATTCAAAATTATCTGATGTCCAAAGGGTACCAAAATACAGTCCTGAAGTACAGGACACAGGACTGCAGCCTGACACAGTATTATACTCCCACGGAAAACCAAAGCACAACATTTCATTAGGAATGTGTCAACTGTTAATAACCATCAAATCTATGACTCATGAAAATGTCTATACATGTTTTATTAACAAAGCAACATTTCCAATTTACTTTTACCACAATGGATAATGACTGAAGGTTCATCAGGGTTAATCAAGAAAATGATGTAAATTTTATACTGCATTATGTTTCACTTGGCTTAAAATGGATCTTGAGCGACAATCTCTTTTATGTGTTTAATCATGATTTACAGCATTATGGAAACCACACAACAGCCCCACTGTGAAAAAAAAGTTATTAACAAGTCAGTGCATAAGTCATCAGATTTTATGTATTCACAGAAAATCACTTCTTGGGATCTTCAGCAGACAGGCACTGAGTTTGCTTTCTGTAAAAATAGAATCTGTGTGTTTTGAGATGCCTTGTTTTAATTTATCTTTCCTTCAGATTTTATAGATAGATGGAGATCTTATTATAGCATTTTATATATTGCAAAGTACATACAGGTAAGGCTGAACTAAATTTTCAACAGATCTGTGCTAGCATATCTACATGATAAAAATAAATTTGGATTATATTTTTGGATGATGTTAATAACTGCACATGCAGATAAAGCAATCAAAGAAGTTAAACCTTATGCTAATCAACGAGATTAAAAAAAAATCAACCTCTGTAAATGCCCAAACAATAAATCCACTAAAATCTGTACTCTTGCTTACATGAACACACAAATGCAGCTCACTCTATGAAGAAACTGTGATTGTTTTTAGCAATTATTTGCTTGTATCAGTCTGTACGCATAAAATCTAATTATGGGGAATTATGAAATTTCATGTTCATTCTGCTCAGTTGAAAAAATTTCAAGAAAATGGAATGAGATATCTATATTTATATAAAAATATATACTATATATAAACATATATTGAAATCTGTCTCTCTAGCACCTATGTAGGCAGCTTGCTTTCACAGAACTAAAACAACCACTGTAATAAATCTGGGTTCAAGAACCAAAGAAAGTTGTGGCTCATATATAACTTTAAGACACAAACAGTGAAAGAAAATGCTTATACAGAGGATGTTTCACTCTCCTTCCACAAGACTCTAGTAGTAGCCAAACATATTGCTCTGTGCCACAAAGCCAACCACCTTCTCTAAAGGACACTGCACACATTTAACCTAAGAAAAATGCAAATTCCTTGCCAGTTCTTTCTTGTGAAAATGGACAATGTAAACTGGAACTGAGGTTTATGCTTTACCAAGTAATAGAATCACCCCATATCCTTGGAACATGCCTTTGAAAACTGCCTGGTACACAAACCATATGACTTTTTTAGTACCTTATTCATTATATCCTGCTTGTTCTGTTGCGGCTCTGTCATATTTTGACACATTAACCCCAAGGGATATGCAATCAAAATTAGGAAGAGAAGTTAGTCATAACCAGCATACCCACCAATAAAAGAGTAATTTACATCCATACCTGAATAAAGATGCATGTTAAAATGATGAAAAAGTTTAAACTTTTAGGCCCTGTGACTGGTGTAATTTGTAGGCTTCTTACACATGCTAGTCCCAATTCAGACTACAAAGATGACTGTATCACATAACTCATGCTCACATTCAGAGCTGCACAGAGAAGCATCCATGTGCTTCCCCCCTTAAGTAACATGCAATGTGAAGTGAGGTATTTTTATCTCTCATTATAGAAAAAAACCCCAGCATATGAGTCACAATTTTTGGTTTGTGCCTCCCTTGACACTCTGCTTCTGCTTAAGAAGAATGGTGGCGATACAGCCGTGCCAAAAATCCAAACCAAAACCTAGTATGTCAAAAATACAAAAGCCTAAACATTTGCAAACAAACCTCCTATGTTTTAACTTGCAGGAACAGCGTGACTGTTCAAGTGCCTCACTTTCAAGTAGGTTAAAATGCATTTAAATATTTCAAAATCTGAAGGAAGTGACACAAAGATGACAAAACATCACCCAGAAGCTTCAATGGTTGTGATAGATGCAGAAGCCACTCCAGAGATGCCCGTGCAGGGATGGTGCCAGAGGCAGATGCTGTCTGTCGGGGGAAATCATCCCGGGTCCAGGCCAAAGCAGGGAAGCCAGTGATCTGATGAAGTTGGATACATTGTTCCCTCACTGTCTAACAGCTGCCTTGCCCTGACTACTTTTCCTCAGCAAATTTTACCTTTAGCAAGAACAACAAAAGCTAATAAGAGAGAAATGTTTTATTTTTACTGCATACTCCTGTTTGAAGCCTGAGTTCATAAATGTATATTTGTGTCACAGTAAATTATAAGGATATTATTTACCTATATAGTGTAAGGTGTAAAATTATTCAGTGTTTCATTTTGAAAGTGTTAAGAGGTATCTAAATTCTATATGTAGTTGCAAACCATGAGGAAGGATCTAAATCATATGTATTATTCTAAAAGCATGTATTTGGGAGATGTCTGTAACATTTCTATTTGAATCTTCCATAGCAAAGACCCCTTTTTATTGAATTAGGAAGCTTAGAAATCTCTAGCTCATTTTTTCTACAGATCTTTTAAATGTTTCAAAACATTTGACTCCAGTTTGACCTTGACACTACAGTGTTCAAGAATATCAAATTTGTGTGACCTGTCAGTAAGCCCACTGAAGCTGGTTTCATGGGAATAACTTAGGACTGAAATAATTCTCTGACAGGCGGTGCATTAAAAAAGGGCCAGAATTTCATTCTTGTCCTGTTTCACTAGGATAACAGAATATAACCAAAAGGAGTTAAAGAAAACCAAGAAACAAGGCTGAAGGAAATTGTCCTGATTTTCCAATTCAGAGAAGCCAACAAAATCCTGATGCCTAAGATAGGACATCTGCAATGTTAAAAAAAAACCCCATAACAAACCAAAAACACACAGGAGGAACCCATCCTCCCTCTGTATTGGCAGATTATCAACCCATGATCCCACAGTTCTCTGGGGATGGGACAGGATTGAGATAGAAAGGACTCTGAAAACAAGGCAAGCTCTGCCCTGATCCCTAACCAATTTCAGTCCACTCAAATTCATGTTCACCATGCTAAAAATCCAACACTTAGAAGAAGGCTAAGCATGCAGTTTGGATTTAGCTGCTCACATGCTCTCAGGCTCTCTAGTCTTAGAAGTGCTAACATTCAAAACCCTCACAGTAGATACCCAAATTCTTTTCAAGAAATAACATTCGAACCTCATAGAAGGTGTTAAACATTTTAAAGACATTGGTAGAGTGACTCTGGTAGCTCTAACAGGACAATTTTTTCCCCGCTAAAAGACAGCACATCTCTGCATGTTGGAGAGGTGACATTCCTGGAGTGGGCTGTAACACAACTGAACAGGGGCAGTACTCCAGTGTCGCTTGCAGAAAGCTGGAGCAGCACTGAACAGAAAGATGAGCGACCTGCTTGCTGCTCCTTCCTAACCCTGATGGATGGGCCCACAGTGAGGAAAAAATGACAGAGGCGAGGGTGAGAGAGAGCATAAAACAAGACCATCACCAGTGAACTTGATTTTTACTTGAAACCAAACAAGCCAACTCACACTTGGTAACTGGAATATCCCAGTGCAAAATATAAACAGAAGCTGTTATTAACAAGAGAATATTTTGCTGCTAACATGCCACGTTAAGCAGAAAACTGCTACTACATATAGCATTCCTTAATATTTCCTAAGCAGCAATGCTGACAGAGTTTCTCAGTGACAAAGGGAATAGCAGAGAATTACTTCCTTCTAGGTTATGGAAAGCCAAAAACTTACAATATTCTATTTGGGTGTTTTTGTAATACAAGTGAAAGAAAATAAGCTCAGTGAATTTGGACATGTTTCTATTAGGAATTATTTTTTGAATAAACGGTAAAATAACTGTAATACCCATGGTTCTATTTTGCTGTGAACCAAGACAGTATCTTAGTAACTCAATAAAGATTTCTGAGTTTTTTACATGGTTCTAGAGAACATTTTACTTGTTCCTTATGTGTTCCACTAAATTAAAAAGTATTTAATAGTTAGGAAGACTTAAGTATCAAGCTGAAGACAATATAATTTAAAACTACGATAACAAACTTCATGTGCAACGGTGCCCAAGGGTGACCCTGCTTGAGCAGGGAGGCCAGACCAGATGACCCACTGTGGTCCCTTCCAACCTCACCCATTCTGTGGTTCACCCTGAACTGACCCGCAGTTGGGCACTGAGAAAATCACACACTGGCCTGAGGACCTCTGCTGTAGGAAAGATGTGACATAGCCCAGAAAAGAGGAGACAGATGGATAAAGGAGTGAGGTATGAAAAAGGACAAATTAAGCTTGTCTGGTTTAGAACAGAGAAGACTGGGAGACACCTGATAATGATCTACCCACCTATAAAAACCTGTTGAAGAGCAGACAATGATGAATTGTGTTCTCTGTCTGTTAAGTCATGCAACTTAATTTGCAGAAGAGGAGATTTAGATATGATTTCAGAAACGTTATCTAACTTTAAAAGGAAGGGCTGGAAGAGGCTGGCTATCAACTCCACAGCCTCCTTGGCTGCATTATCTCAGTTCTCCTCACAACCCTGTCCTCACCAGCAGACAGTTATTGTTAAGATTGTTCCTTAGACAGGTTTAATACACAAAATAAAAAAGAATGGGAAATCTTTATCCACTGAACAACCCAACACCCTACCTTCCTTCTAGATGAGCAAAACTACCCCCTTACATTATTACAGGAATGCTCCTCCTTCATAAATACCTGCCTGTTATCACGCACCAAAGTAAGACTTGTTCTCCCCAACAATGAAGACACTTTTCTGGGAGGAACATACACCAAAAGATATGGGGATTAGGGACCTATAGAAGTCCCTATATGGCTTCTACACAATCTTAAGGGAGTCATAGGTGCTATAAAATTTAGATTCTCACCTGTCAGGCTGGCCTAGATGCACTTCTCCTGACTTAGAGCTGGGGCAGGTGGGGCAGGGGGAAATAAAGGTTCTGTGCAGCCCAACATTTGCAATAATTTTTATTTGGAATAATTTGTGCTTTTTTTCTTTAATATATGGCCTAAAGGACAGAGACATTTTTTCTTTTTTCAGTCACAGAATTCATAAACTGATCTGTAAGATGTGACAGCAGGAACATCTTTTCCACTTCCTCCAAATCAACCATGCTTAGCTGCTAGAGAGACACACAAGGCATGCAAAAGGTAACATGCAAAAAACCAAGAGGTTTTCTAAAATATCTTCATTACAAAGAGCTTAAGATTATCTCTGACATTAAAAATTCCAGAAAGGGTTCTACTCAGTGCAGCTTATATTTGCTATTTGAAATTTACTTTTCATCCCTGAAACTCTCTGGTGCACAAAAATCTGAGTCCTATTTTACAACAGGAAAGACAAGGGACAAGCAAGATGATTTTATGACCAGACTCAAACTCCTGACATGTTAAATATGCCCAACAGTCCACATGTAAAGCCAAATGCTAAGCAGCAACCATTCAGACCCAACTCAGGAAGATTCTCATCAGTGTGGGCTTTGAAAATACCCACGGTATGTGTTCCCAAAAATCGTGGCTGGCAAGAAGCTAACTGCCTGAAAATCTGAGTCCCAGAGCTGAAGTTCACTGTAGACTGTATACTGCAAGGACTACTTTTTCACTTTCTCTCAGGAATTGCAGCTGTGAGGTAAATACAGTCTAACAAATTCACTTTGGGAATAAGAAGTCATGATATTTGAATTTGCCTACCATGTGTTGTCATTTATGGCATACCAAGAAGACATTATAAAAACAAAGAAAATTCAACAATGATTTCCCATTGATAGGCAAGCTGAAAAAATTACAACTGCCCCTAAGCAGCCCACCAGAAAACTATTTTTCTACTGCTACAAGTTTAGCAAAAAAATCAAGAAGGAAGAGAACAAGTTGTCTGTATAGAGCATATATATAATACTCTATTTTGGGATCTCATTAGACATTTTCTGTAACGTGAAAATAAGGCATGCTTTGTCACAAATTAAAGTAAAGCCTTCTTTTTTAAAACTGGTTTTGATATTTTTGCTTACCTATTCATGGCATTCTGTTATGTCCATCATAAAAAGAAAATACTGTTGGTGATATTTTCTTGCAGAGACAGACATCAATGCTAAGCACTTAGCAGTATGTTATGCTTTTTTGAAGATGCACTTGGGGGAATCAAAGTATTTTATTGCACAATAGATATTATTCTGTTTGTACTTGCATTTCTCCAAACTTAAACCATTTGCAATGTTTTATTTCAGAGCATACATAACCAAGAACACTGACTGGGGTGATATTGTTAAGTATTCAAACAATTCCTGCACATCACTTACAAAAAATATGCCTTTGGGTAAATATCTTTGCTTCCTCTTTTTCTTTGCCTTTCCTTTGACAGTGCCCTTATATGACATGTTCTAAGAAAAAATGAACCATATTTTCTCCATTTACTGCTTAACAAAAAAAAAAGTTATAAGCTATAAATAAAATAATCTCATATTTGTATTGCACTGATTTGTCAGGGGTTGAATATATGTTAATTATACAGCTTTTTAAAAATCAGGCTTGTTAATGTCATTTCTAATTTAGAATGTTACACCGTAAATGTTTTCCATTGTGTTAATTTACACCTGTTATTACAGCCTTCATTATTAGGTTTGCACTGGAACAGCCACTCTGTGCCACTGAAATTTGCTTAAAACAGCAGAAACAATTACTAATTAGAAGGGCATGTTTACTTTAATTATACTTATTTCCTAGTCTACTTTTATATGTAGCACACTATGAAAGTGTATGATTCAATTAGCCAAACCCATTTATCTTAGGCAATTCCTCAAATGAGTATTGCTTAGAAAGACAGCACATTCTTTCAGCACTACTTTGCCTCATAAATTTCATATGTGACACTAATAAATACATATGGTGACTGGGTATCACTTTCTATGTGACCTCACTGCTTTCTCCCATTTTTACTAATGCGTATTCAGTAATTGCAGATTACCAGAATGACATTCTGTTCAAAAAACAAGCACAACTGTTTTAATCAAAGATCTTAAACCACTGACATGTTGATCCATCTTCAGCTTTCATAACTCGGAATCAATAGAAGATAAGCCCTCATCTCATTCAGTTATCCTCACACTGTGAAGCTGCTACCAATACTCATCCACTGATACCTAGAGTTAGTCTCGTGTATTACAGAGTGCTTTATAAATCTGCAAATCGAGTGCAATTTAAACTTCTTGGGAACAAAAAGTTAATGTCTTTATCCTTTACAAATATGACTCTTTGAGCTTTTCCAGTGGAAGTTGTATTATCTATCCACTCACACAAATTAAAAAAGAGGAGAGTCATAAAAATTCTTTACAAATTACTTCCCAGAAGCTCATTCCTAGCATTAAGTTTTAAACCTGAGGCGAGGATTAAAAAAAGAGTTATGTTTCTAATTGAGAGTTGCTGCTCCGATTCTATGCAAATGATATTGGCAGGTAGTACAACATACTGCTGCTTTCAAATACCGTTATTTCAGTATTTGCAACAAAAATTCAGTACTCCGAAAAATAAAACTGCAGATAAAATTGTACAAACTGGGGGGGAAGCCTCAATGAGTTCTAGGTCACAAGGTGCTCTGCTACATTCAGCCATCAAGGCTAACATTCTTACTGTCCCACTGTCACACCATGGGCACAGCAGCCACATGGCACTCAAAGGCAGCAGCTGATGAGCTGATGCTGTCCAAGTGGCTTTGACAGAGCTATAGCTCCCCAAACAGGGGCAGCGGCCACCTGTGGAACGATGTGCAACAACTGTGCCTATCAGCAATGCTACCTATAATGATCAAATACATGAATCTAGATCATCATGTTTTGGACTGCTTGGGCTTCATTTTATACCTCCCTCACAAAGGGTATTTGTTCCTAGTTAAAACTCTCTTTAGCATACAATGTGTAAAAAAAAAAAAAGATGAAAATGTAAACTTCTAACAAGAATGAAGCCATTATCCTGTGTGGCCAAAAATCACAGACCTCCCTTCTCCTAACCCACTGCACCACAGAAAAGAAAACTGTGTATAAATAGAAAGCCTGATGTAATTCAAAAAAAGCTGCTATTAAAAAGTCAGCATTTTAAAAAAGCTAACAGAGACATATCTCAGCTGAGGCAATTATTTTGTAGGTTAAGAGGAGAGAGATACTGCCGCAACTGAAGATTCATCTTCACAGGGGTTCTCAGGAAAGTCAACGCAAATCAACTGAGGGAATGAAGTCAGTTCCCAGTCAGATGAACATGTATTATGGCAGCTTATCCTTCTGCCAAGAGGAAAAGGGATCAACTGCACTGATGAAGAATCACTTTGAGGATAGACCGAGCATGTTCATGCAGGGGTTTAACACACTTTAATGTACACAAGCTTACTTCAAGTATTTAGTGTCTCCTCTGCTCTGGTGTCACCTTTATCCACCCCATGTGGTCACTGGTAGCAAAGGCTGACTTAATGGACCCCATCTCTGACCTTACACTAATAGCATCTTTTTTTTTATTTACATAGGGGGCACGGGGATGGGAGGTTATACAAAGTGCACTGGAAATTTCTAATAGCTAACTGTCTTTAATAATGAAGGGTAAGATAACAAACCTAGTCTGAGTCACAGCTAATTAAAACAAATGGGAATTGAAAATGAAAGTAATTAGTAAAAATTTCTGATTAGTGTTTTTATTACAAATTTAGTGATTAAATGGAGAAATCCATGCTTTGTAATATAATCAAGCCAGTACACAAGCAACTTCTGGCCTCTCCTCAAGTGTCATGGTTTTGGTTACGTCCATTTTCAGAAAATTTGGATTACTGTAGATGCCAGGGTTTTTTCTGAAGAAGAAACTGATGAGATGGACTTAGCTACCTTTGCTGGGACATGGTCAAGAAAAGATGACCATGGTATTGCAACAGCAGGGAAGAGGCACAAGCAGTTAAAACTGAAATGAAGGCAGTAGTGTTGTTTTGTTGGAGTCAGAAATACATGTACTTGTATGCTACATACAGCTGTAATGAATCTGAGTTTTAAAGGGGTAGGATATATGCATGCAAAGCAGGTACGTGCCTTTTAAAAAGGGGCCTGTAGTTGTTATGTTAAGCAGACTTCAGAGGAACGTGAGTTTATATGAGAAATGTATTGATTCACTCTAATGTTTTCCCACTGACATGTATCTTCTTGCAACCATGGGCTGGCTCTTTTTAGGCTTGTTCAGTATGCATCCTTCAACCCCCAAAAGAGGTTTTCTTACCAGCAACAATTCACTAAAAGCAATGATAATATGTTTTTCTGACCAAATATTCACCTTGATCTAATTCTTTTTGCTCCACCACAGCCTTTTTTTACACAAAAAAAAAAAAGAACATAGAAGAAGCCTGGTATTTTCTTCAGTGCTTGCAGTGCTGACCTACCTCAGAACTTTTTGATTACTTTTAGCCCACATCCACCAGGTAATAAGCTCACTGAGTGTGAAGAAGCACATCAGCCTCAGCTCTGCCTGGCCAGAGGGGCACTCTGCCTTGCTGGTGCAGCTGAGAACCAGCTGGGTACGGAGCACGGCATTTACACTCTTCTTGTCCTTCTCCTCTTGCCCCTCAAACAAAGATTGACACATGACAGCCTTTTCCAGAAGAATAACAGGGTATCCAAAGATGCTGCATCCAGTGGAAACCCACCACAGAAAACAGATAACACAGGACACAAGTCATATGTTCTTTATTACTCCTAGTAGAAAGTAACACTATTTTAAGCCAATGTCCCAGACACAGAGAGCAAAGGAAAATGCATCCATCCTCAATTCAGGGCTGATGGATAAGCAACAACTCCATTAAGCTGTGCCTGTGATCTGACACTATCTGAAAGGCAAGGCTGCTTCCCAGGGAGCCTGTGTGGTGCCCGCTCCTGTGGCTGTTGTGCAAAAGGCTTCAATTAGTACTGACCTCAGCACGGAATGTTCCTCCCTGGGCGAGAAAGGAAGTATCACAGACTCTGTGCCCTTCTCTCTGAGACTGGGGTTAAACTGTGCCATGGAGGATTCACCTTCCCCAGGCCCACATGGAGCAGCACTGTAACACAAACTAGAAAACAAAGAAACCGATTTCTTGACTATTTGCAATGCGGGGAGCTGCACATCAGTGTGTGTGCCCAGGCGTGCTCCCCTCTGCAGGCTTGCCAGCTACCTTGAGGCAGTGCTGCTTCCTACACATGCTCACACACAGACACCTACTCACACACAAGCAGCTCCACATCATGTACAACACGGGGGAAAAAAAATACAGCAAGCTGGAAGTTACAAGAGACTGAAAGAGATACTCAGGTTTCATATGGATCCTGAAAATCAAAGGAAATGCAAGGAAAAAAAAAGGCAGGGGGGAGCATCTGAAAAGTGGCTGTATTCAAACATTCACTACACAAACTCCTTTTTTAATGAAGCTGTTAAATTACCTTCTTAAGAACTAACACTTCAAAAACATGGACCTGAGCACTACTGTAGTGATAAAGAAGCTACTGAAACACAGCATTCAGCCTACCCAGTCCAGCAGAGTTAAGATTACCTTTATTCCTGATTCACTCAACCTGCCCTCCTCCCCCAAATAAAACTAGATTCTCACAGACAGTTGGAGGTTACTTTAAAACAGATATAACAGATATATGTACCCATCTTAAAACCAAGAATAAATCTCTTTTTACCGTGAGATTCTGGCTCGATGGGAAACTAGGCAAGCATGGGAGAATCAAATGATTAATAAAGCAAGAATTCATCCGAATCAAAGGTAAAGCAAGCAAAAATGACAAGCAGAAGGAGAAAGCATCCTAAAAAAATTACAACAGAGCTAGTTTTGGATTTAAAGGCAACACCAAGCCTGCCAACTTCTCAAAGAGACTGCCAAGAAGCCAGATGCCATAACTGGAAGGATATTATCCAGAGTTTTACATCTGAGTCTCATGAGTGCCTTTGAAAAAGGACAAAAAAGGGATGCTGGCAAGAGTTCAACTGTTTAATTTCTATCCCCACCCTAAATATTTATTTAAAAGTCAAATTGAAACCATTGCAAAAATTAAAGACAGGATGAGTAAATACAATGTTAAGTATTTACAATGACCCACAAGGGCAAACTAGCCCTACTGAAGTACTGGAAAAATCTCTGGGAACACGAATTAAAAAGGTCATCCCAAACTCCCTGTTTGAGCTGGGCTTCAGAGAGCACTTGGAGTCCCTGAGAAAAGGCTCGTGATGACTGAGTTTATAGAAGTGGTGCCTGCCCTGCAGCCAGGGTGGGAACAGGAGGACTCTGCCCAGCTTCTCTCCCACCACCAGGCAGGGTGGGCACAGGGCTGACCCCCACCACACGATGGGTTGCACCTCTCTGAGTGCCAGTAGAAAAGAGCTGAGCTGCACAGCAGCTGGCACAGGGTGCCCAGCAAGAACAATGCCTGTGTGTTGGCCATGCTGGAGGCGTGTTTGATCGTATCAGGGAGGAGATGCTGACCACTTCTGACACAGACCACCAGAATAGTTTGAATGGTCTGCAGCTTTCTCAGTTCTCATACCCAAAGAAGCCAATGCAGTGAGGCAGGCAAGCAGCCTGCCTGTAATGAGGTGCAAAAAAAACCACCAAAAGGAACTGAAAAATATCTAATCAGTGAACAGACCAAAGGTTGACTACATCTGCTCTGCAGCAATGTCCCCATAAGTGTATGGCAGCACTGACAAATTGGATCCAGCCCCTCTAATAAGAAAGAAAGCGATCCTATTTGGAATTCTAGGGTGAGTGAAAGAACATTTACACAGGGTCCTATAGAACCTGAGAGGTCAAACTCTGATTTTACTTCATGTAGCCCCCATTTTGTGAGCACATAAACACGTACATTTAAAATACTTGAATCATTCCATTTAAATCACTGCAACTCCTCCTGTGCATCAAGTTAAACATTTGCACAGGGTCCATTTAGGTCACAGCCTTGTGCTGTTTATGCAGAAAAAAAATCTGGTACCACGTTGATTTGTACATCCTGCCATCGCTTGGCACTGAGTATTTGTATCCCTTGACGTTAACTGGCATCTGTCAAGTACTCTCCTATAAAAAAGTTATTCAGTTGCACACGTTGTAATATGCAACTGCATACATTTCTCGGGTAAAGAAAAGGCAGTTATTTTGAATTCTGCCATAAAATACAGCATTAAGTGTAAACTATGAACTGCAGAACACAAAAAAATGTAATGACTTTTTCAAATACCAGCCAAGTAAGCAGTGTTTTATGAGACAAGAAACAAATGTTCAAGTCAAAACTGCAAATGGAAGTGACCATGCCTGCACTGGACTTGAAGGAGCACAAGATCCACCCCCAATACTCTGACAGGTTAACGTCTCGTCTTTTTAAACATGCTGTCTCTGTCTCTTCTTCTGGACTTTTTACAAGCTCATTAGGATTCAATATGGCTTTTGAGGTTCTTGTCAAAAAAAAAAAAAAAAAAAAAAAAGGGAAGGGGGAAAAAAAAAAAAAAAATAAAAAAAAAATTTAACTNAAAAAAAAAAAAAAAATTAGATACTGAATTAACCTAAATACTCCTTTTAGTAGTTCAAGTCTTGTTGATAGTGTGCACACACCACTTTGCATTTACCATGAGGCTCCTCAATTAGTTCATAGCCAAGTTAACCTTCTATCTCCCAGCAAATATAACTCATGCTCATTTTATACAACACAGCATTCTGCTGGCTATTATCCATCATTTACAAGTGTTATTTGTCTATAAAAATGACACTAAAAAGTTGAAAAATGATCCTGCTCTGCCTGCTTCTGGATGTGTTTTAACAAATGATACCAATGCAAAAGGCTCTAAGTCATGTAAGATGCAATTAGTCAAGGAAGCCATAAATATTTTTTAAAAAGGATATAAATGATTGCTTGCCAGATAGTAAAAGCTCTAAAGGTTGCTACATAATAAAAGACTGAACCTACACATACATATCTGAGTAACTTTACCCTTGTGTGCAATCCCATTAGGATGAAGAAGGTTACTCAAGCAAGTAACGTTATCCAGGTGACTGTTTGTCCTAAAATAGTTAAAAAAGTGTTCTTCATAATTTATCGTTAATGAAGTTAATCAAATTCAGTGGCACTTACTCATGCATGCATTAAACAGAAACCTGAACATGACATGCATATTTATGGAACAGAGATTGAAAGATCATTATCTGTAGGGAAGAAAATCCAGCAAAGAAAAGGGTATGTAAAATGTGTCTGCTGTCTTACTAGAACATAAACTGTTTTGCTTTAAACATAAATATTTATTTTATTTAACTCAATTAACCTAAATAATAGCTTCCACACATGACATCTACAGCTAATGTATGAATTTCATGATTTCTGATGGCCACAGCCATAGCCACCATCAGCCAACTGGTCTAATTCCATGGAAGTCAATGTAGCTCTATCAATTTATACCACTGTGTGTCTGGCCTGTAGCTCCCCACTAAGCAAACTGAAATATAATATACTGCATGTCACCAGAAATACAAAAGGAAAAAAAAAACCCAACTGTTTTATTTATTTTGCAGTTCACAAATAAGGTGAGCATTCCCCACTTGCATCGCAAAATTCTGAAACTGCAACTAAGGGGTTTTTTATTTTTAAATTTAGATACCTGTAAACAGGTTTAGAGGCCAGACAGATGGGCTTGGCAATTCCAGAGAGAGAAAGAAGGATGAAAAAACTTTAAAAGTGCAATTATTAAATATTCATGCCACTGGCATTCTGTATCTTTCAGTGAAGTTCTTGCTCTATATATGGAATGAAACCTATGGTTAAGCACATGAATCTACCAGCTATCAGTTTGGAAAGAGTTCATTATAATGTGAAGGGGAAAAAACTCTAGGTTACTAAACACACTTTAAAATATATGGAGAAAATAGGGAAAGAAGACATATTTCTGTGTGTTCCTTGGCCTTTAAAAAACGACGGATCCATTTTCTTTTAAAAACATTCTTATTGTTCAAACACCTGAAGAAAAAACAGCACATTACCTTCGATCATATTTTCAACTTCTAAGGTGATTTTATTAACTCTTTTTTATTGCACAGTTTAAATATTCTAATTGGCACACAGCACACTTTCTGTCACTAGATATCCATTAGTCTTTAATGGGTTTGAAATGGTCTACAGTATTACAGGGCTGGCAGAGCTACTGCAGTCCCATTTCCAATGATGCAAGGTAAGTGGGGCGTAAAAACACAATGGTTAATGCCACTGCAAGCATAAAAACAAAAGCTTCCTCCAGTTCCTCCGGTGTGTATCATTATGATGATTTTGCAGAGGCAAGGGCCCGTCTCTACAAGTGTAGATGACCAAAACGAGGTCTACAGGAGCGTGTAGGTGGCAGGAGAGGAGAGGAGCAGGTCTGTAGAGCAGCACATCTGCTGCCCAGAGGACAAATGTGTGGTGGGGCTTCCTGCCACTCCATGAGCAGCATGCCCACCGCAGCTGCTGCCGTGGAACGCTCACCCAGCACACTGGAACTGCCCTCCCTGCAGCCAGCCCAGAGCTGAGCCGCCAGCCCAGCACCCCGGGCACAGCACATCAGCCAGGGGTAAATGGAAAGTCAGGAACCCCCAGCAAGCAGTTCCAGTCGCCTCCTCCCTTGCCCCCCAAAATCACAGACACAGAGCGTGTATGTGACCGATACAAGAGTGATGATATATTTATGCCCAGTGTTGCAAACCTCGTTTAGGAAGGTGGTTCTCTTCCATGAAAACTGCCCCTGCAATGCTATCAAGGCCATCTGGATCCCATATGGGGATCCAAATTCTGAGGAAAACAAGAAGTTTATCACTGTGAGAAACATGAAAGGAAGACAGATAGTCTGATACACCTATTCAAGGAAAAATGAGAACTGGGCAGCTCTGTTACTGTGAATGAGAAAGCCCTTCCCACTGACTCACTGTAGCTGTGTAAATGAAAAGAAAATCTGAGTTCCATATGATGATTTTAAATTTAATTCATCTCCATGCTAGAGGTTTAAAACATCCCATGTTTTACGACGCTTAGGAAATATCAGTAAAAGCCTACAGAAATCTAGAGATCTGTCTGCTACTACATAAATTATTCCCTTGCACTGCTAGGTAAGTGCAAAGGCCACATGAAGATTCATTCCCTCAATCCCTCTCCCCCTACCCAGTTTTTCTGGACAATTCAATGTGAAGGAATAATCATGCTCTTCAGCAGCCTTCTTTACTGAGTCAAAATAACTGATTCCACACATTTAATCACACAATCCTCCTTTTATCCTTTAATTATGAAGTGGTGCCTGTTCAAATTAAAGCAGCATTGCTTGTAAATATTTTCAGGCACAAAGGAAGAAACAAAGCCAGCTAAGCAATTTGGTAAGGAAGAAGGTGAAAATATCCTGAACCTAAGGAACACTCCGTATTTCTGAGTTACAAGTGATGAGACAGTTTTTATTTGGGTGGTTTTGCACAATAAATTTTAAAGAGTAGTTGCTTAAGTACATCTAAAGGTTAAACCTTCAAGCAGCTAATCTGTATGTAAGAACAAGTAACTGTAAAATACTTAACCTTTTACAGATTAAAACTGTCTGTCTAACAGATGTGAAATCATCTTTGTTGTAATTGTCATAAGTAGATATCTGAGCATTTTCTGGAGATAAGGTCTCATTTTTTTGAGCAGTAATTTTATGCCTTGGGTCACTTGCGTGTTCATGGCTGTGATAAAACCACTGCTTTCCATAAGAAGTTATATGCCAGGACTTTATAACTGCTGTACTGGTTTCCAGCATCAAAGTTATTGGTTGTAACAGGCAGTTTTAAATTACTATAAAATGAACTTGCAGGGTGACTGGAAATGTTTTACTGTTCAGTTGCTGGAAGTGGTTCTATGAGTGAACTTTCACAATAGTGTGGCCAGGGCATAGAAGAAGAAAATGCTTCAATTTCTGATAAGCTGTAAATGTTATCATACAATATACACTCTTTGACAACATTTTATAGAAACACACACAGTCACTAGAATATGTCTAGAATGCCATTACATTATGTTGATCAGTTTTAAGTATTACAGGCATAAGAGAAAAATGTTTCTGGTATAAGTGAGCATGGAAATGGAATTTTTCCCATATATTGCTTATATATAGCAGGGGAACTTAGCTTGACACCCTCTTCAGATACCCTGTGCAGACCTGTGCTCTTACATGGGTCCGTGTTCAGGTCCATGGCCTGGGACTAGACCAGGCATTTTCATTTTCAGTCAAAGCAAAAGGTAATCATTAGACTACCCAGCAACCAAGACAGCTTATAAGCCCAGGATGTTACACCCAGACATGCAGGGTTTGAGGGTACAGACTTCAGCTTGGCTCTCACTGTGCTGCTCAATATGCATTGGGAAAGGCAGCCTGGGTCAGACTGAGGTCCAGGCTTCATTCTCCTTTTCCCTTCAGCTTTCTTTTTTGTCATTTTAGCTGTAAACACCAGAGATCATGATTCTTCTGGTTCCAGATGCTGCACTGGGTCTAGCATGGGGACAGTGACAGCTGCCTCCCACACCATCTTTCCTGAAAGACCTAAGTTTCTCCATAAGGAAATTTCCTGCAAGTAAGTCTTTTGGGCCCTATTCCAGTTATTCAATCAGCACTTTTTTCCTCCGTCTAACAATTGAATATAGTTTTGAAACAAGAAGGATTTTTTTTTTTTCCAAACCCATGTTTGTTTCACAAATGGACGTGTACCACATGGTCAACAAGGCTTCCTTGGAAAGCAAAGCATCGAGGCTGCTGTGTCCCCCTGCCATATACTCCCTCTTCCAAAGCTGTTATTTTGAACCTGCTAACTGATTTCAACCAAATCTGACAGAAGTTTCCAAAAAGTCCTACTGAAATCAGCAGCAGTTTACATAGTGCTAATAACTCGGTCCTTGTCCATGCCAGCTGATGGAAGCCAGTTGTCCATCATCACACAAGCCCTGCTGGGTCCAAGTACAGCTCTGAAACTGCCCCAGACCTGTTTCCTCCCCACATCATCGGAGAGGAGCACGATGCAAGGTGCCATCACTGCCAAAGAGTTCATGCAGTGGGGCCCCTGCACTACAAGACACAGAACTATGGTGTAGTTTTGGTAATTCAACTGCTCAGGGAAGCTTTATCTTTTCCTATCTAGATGACTAATAATATTAATAATAATAATACTAACTACTGACCTAGCAATTGTCAGTCAATATTCTTTTGGTATTCAAAGCCCAATCACTAAAAACAGAAAAAGGAGGTTTTGAAGAGCAACAAAAACACCAACAGAAGCACACGACCTCTTGCAAAGCACTCTGCAAATGACCCCTCGCACCCCAACTCATCTGAAAGAGAGATGCAAAACTTGGTTCGTCACCGCCACGCATATGAGAGGTCATTTCCAGGGCAGAGTGAGGCAATATGCACTGCCCTGCACTCTGCATCGATGTAGTTCCCCCACAAGTTTATTTGTGAGCTGAACTTGAGCAGAGAATGCCAGCTGTGGCATATTGTAAAGTGGATTTGTCATGTGGATTTATCTATACTTTGTCCATTAAGTCACCCTTGGGAACAAGCACTAGTTAGAACTCCCTGATAGATGTGAAGGGTTTTTATACAGATGAGAGGAAAAAAAAAGAAATGCAGTGATTTCAAGAGACTGGAGGAGAAAAAGAGAGGTATTATTAGCACATTGAAAGGCATCTGAAATATAAATTATTTGAAAGCACATCACTTTATATATTCTGTTAATTACATGGTTAATATTATGGAATCTGACAACTCCCCACAGACACCAGGACTATTGATGAGTTCCATTTAATGTAAGAAATTTCTCTCTTCTTTTTAGAATTACCTCTTTAACCTCTTTCAGTCCAATAAATTCACATTAAAATGTGACCAGGAGTGACAACCTTGGGAGAGGACTAACCTCTCCCTCTATCATGTCATTTTAGCCTCAGTCTCAAATTGGTACAGCACTCCCATAGCTATTAGCTCAGCTCTTCTCCTGCCTCCTGAGTAGATGAAGCAGTATGTCTAATTAATTTACAATCCTTAAGTACAAAGGTAGCTATCAGCAAAACTACATTAAAATCACACTACCAATAAAGTAATTGTAAAATCATAATTTTCTGGGATGTTTTCACTAAATACCATCTTAGCTTTGAGACTGAATGTTTTCCAAAGTTTAGCCTTACAGCTACATGAAAGTCAAATACCTCATACATTACAGCGTATCTCACTCCATACAAAAAAAAATTTAAAAAAGACAGATGCTCTTTAATACAATGAAATGCAATTTAAAGCCAAGTCAATAAGATAGTAACCTCTTATCCTCAAACGAGGGCTATGTTATACATCATGGGTAGAAGTTAAAAATGAAGAGAATGGTTCTCGCCACTCATAATTCAAAGGTTGTTGTCGAAAGCTTTCTGTTCATAGAAATGCTATTGGTTTTATTCAGCTGGCAGAAGCTGTGCATTATTCCAAGCAGCTCAGACAGATAGCTTTTTTAGCTATTCAGTTCAGAGCCAAATTTTCCTGAACAGCATAAGGACTTGATTTTGCTAATGTATACACGTTGCACTGTACCCAGTTCCAGAAATAGTCTGCATCCCTGAATGCAGGCTGGGGTCTAGGGAGGATACATGTTAACAGCCAGATTCCCTATTTTTCTTTGCACTTGGAGAGGCCAGACACAGCCAGCAAAAGGAGATTGCTGCAACTAAGAAGCCCTCTGAAAACACAAAGCTCTGCTGCTGCCCAGCTCCCTACCTGCTTCTCACTGATGAGAAAACACCGAATACCAGGGGTGGCAGGCAAGGGTCCCACTGCAACACAGCAGCAATGGGCAAGATCCTCCACTGAGCTCCCATTACCCTCATGAAACCCATTTTTGCTGGAACCAAATAGCTGAGGGACATGGGAAGCAACCAACCTTCTGCAGGCAGCCATCCTCTCTTCCCCGTCTTGAGCCTGAAGGGAATAGAGATGAGGTGTGAAATCTGAATCCCCTTAACTCCCCCGATTTCTCTGGTTGTCAGACGAGTGATGCTTGCCAGCATCCTGAAGGGCGTGGGGAGCCTTTTTTCTTTCTCATTCCCCTGAATAAACCCCTTTCTGCAACCATGCCATTCCTGCATGCTAAGGACAGCAGGAGAGGAGCTGAGTTCATTTGCTCTGAGAAGCTGTCACCATCTCCCTTAAGGAGGGCAGGATGCCAGCCTCTCAGAGCCAGTTATGTGGTGGCCTGGCCTAAAACAACATTCCTGTCCACCGCTTCATCCTTTCTCTTATGGCCATACCTGACCAGCACAACCTAGTCCTAGACTTGATCCTAGTCCTTTGTGTTCAATGCAGCTTATGTAAAAAACAGAGACAGGAAGCAGAATGCTGGACCAGTCAGTGACTTCTCTAAGACAGCCCTGAAGTGTTGCAAAGGCACAGCTGAAGCCTTAGGTGTGAAATCTCGTACTGTTTGCTCGGTGTTGTTTGGTGTCAGTGGCCCTAAGGAGTGAGCAACTGCAGCAGGAACAGAAAGAAATGTTCCTGCTGACAGGAACAGAACAGAATACTTATTTGTCCCATTTTCCTTCTGGAAGGAAATTATCTGCTACTGCTAATGCTGAAATCTGTGCCTCATGCTTATGTCTGCACCAGGCTGAGCATGAGAAAAGTTGCCAATTACAGGTAGAGGCTATCTTCAAGATTTGGATAGAAGCTGCTCATTTTGACTGCTCTACCTCACAGTAGTACTTCTCACTTTTAGAAGAAACTCCCAGAATTTGGTACGGGCATTATATTAGCTGTATTTTAGATCTCTACAAGCAAATTCGGTTAAATAACTGCTCGTATGTGTGCAATTTTCCACACATCAATGCCAACATCCTGCAGACCGTAGAGCAGGCTACTCAGTTTAAATCCTCATGTATTTTTCTTGCTCACATATAGACAAGGCCATAGTTACTGATATTCTTCTAGAAATCTGACCTACTGTCTAGTGGGAATTATTATATATCTCACCAGAAAATCCTGGAGAGAGGATAAATCCTGCATGAGAGCACGAGGACATACATGCCTTTACCCTTATGTACTGCACATGCCTTTTCCCCAGGCACATACCTGGCAGGTGCAATCCAGACCTTCATTTGTCACTCAGACACCAGTAATGGGCTCTCCAGAAATAACTCTAAATAGATTAGATTAGATGAGAATTATCTTCTGTCTTTATAGACCATCTTGGCATTAACAAAAAAACTGGCTATATTTTCCAGGCAAACATGCTTTCTCTGAAAAAACTGAAAGATAGGACAAATGTTCCTGTCTCCTCTGAAATAACATTTACCACCTCTTGCTAGAAGCAGCTGGCTTCAGTTAATCTGGTGGGATAACAATAAATTTAATAAATGTAATTACATTAAAATCTAAACCTTCTTCTAAAAGACTTGGGTACAGGGATGAGCTGCACAGCTGGGTGCAGAGTTTGGCACCCAGCTCCTGAAATGGATCTCACTGTGCTGCACTGGGTGCCAAAGCTCCACATAGGGAAAACAGGAAGAAGCCAGCATCAAAGAGCCAGCTCTTAACACCCAGAGGCTACTCTGGGAACCAAACCTGACGCCAGCCAAAGGAAAATGTCAAAGAGAACTTTTGGGTTTTGCTCTGATTAGACTTCACAGTGGAAGCAGAACTCACAGCATGAGTGCCACCTATGTGCCCTCTTGGGCATTTAGGTCAGACAAGGGGGGCATACCTCTCTTTGAAAAGAAAACCAAAGGACACAGCTAAGCACACTGTTTAGCTAACACTCCAGTGGTTAAAGCAGCAGCGTAAGGAAACAGGAAGCCCAGATCCAAGCATCTCTCTAGCATGAGTTTCACATCTAGAGATTCAGTCTCAAGGAACACGCACTACTTACTAGGTCAAAGTCTCCTTCTGGATGACGTTCAAAGCCCTTCACCGTACTCCCTGGAGCCTGATCTGGGAATGGAGGGATCATGGGGACAGGAGTAAAGAGGTTGAAACATTCAGCTGGAAAAGGGCTGACCTTCCTGGGTGGTATTGTCCCAAAGATGCTTACTGTGTGACATGCAAGCACCACAGACAGCGTGTGCCCATAAACATATCTTGGACTTGTCCAGGCCCTAATGTACAGGGCTGAGTCTGATAATCCCCAAATTGCTTCTAGGCATGTGTAGTAGCAAAGCTGGAGCTGAGTCTAAATGGGCTTCTGACAGAAAACATCATCTTGGGTGCCCAGCTGGGTTGTGTGGGGTTTCTGGGTCATGGGGTTTGCTATGTTAATTCTGTCTAAACTGTGCATATAAACCACTATGTGGCACCTTCCTTAGAAGTGGTAAAACCCAAGTAAGGATCTGCTTTGTTGGCACATCATCAGCTAAATTAATCTCCTGGCATAAACTTGCACCATTGGGTTCAGTGAACAAAATCAAAATCCAGTGTCCAGATAAATCAGAGGAATTTGTGGCTGATGTGGCAATTGCTAGGCACATTAAATGACAGATAAAATCAAAGTGATTTTCAGTGGGTTGGATACATAGGCCACTAGCACATTAGTCCTGCATTCAGCTTCCAATCCAGGTATGTCTCCAGCCTGCTCACAAGCACCCTTTGTGGATTACTTGCTGTACTACTTCGGCCTTCCAGAACTGCCTAGTTTTGATTTCCACTGAAGACCTAAGATTCTTCTGTGCTCCCTTAGCCTGTACTCCCCATAAGTGATGGCTCTTGCCTGAACTGACTGAATTTCTCAGTAATCACACACCTTAGACTAGAGACTGCAGGTTTAGATGCATCACTGTATGAAGTACTGCACAATGAGCAATCCGCTGACATTTTATCATGCTTAGGAAACACAGTCTCACAAATAAGCCTGGCTCACCTCTCTCCTTCTAAGCCTTTAAGGTGCCTGTGCCCATGCCCACAAAAAAAGGGTTCACCTGGACCTCACATCCTCCTGGAAGCCTTGGGCACATGTACACAGCATAGCAGGGCAGAGATCTGCAAGCTAACAGAGACAGAGGGCTTTCACATACAGCACTATGCAGCCCTACAGCTTTGGTCTAGAAGCAGCATAAATGTACTCACATGATGCTGAACCCAAAATAGTTACTCTTTTCTCTTGATAAAAACACCAACCATGGACAAAGCTGATCAACTCAGATGTTGTTCTCCATGAACACTGCTCAGCTCCTTAAAGATCTACAGATGTGATGTTCAGTGCACCTGGTGCCAAGTCTCACACAGAGTTACCTCAGGTAAATACAAGCGCACTGTTAATAGTGATAATGTAATTTGTTTTTAACATCAGCCAGTATATTTTGGCAATGTCTTTCAATTCATCTGGTCCATATCAAGTGTATGATAACCGAGTGTTAATTTTTACACCGTTTCTTTGAAGTATCTGTTCTGCTCTTCTATGTCCTTGCAATGAATTTTTTATTACAGAGATTTTCTTCAGAGAAAACAGCTCCCGAAGCTCTTGCTCCTACAATCTACATCTACAATGCTGCTGCATGTGTCATATCCAGGTTCTACTTCATCCTCTACTTAACTAGTCCACAGTTATTTTCAAAGATCCTCTTCTATGTCTTGTCTTTACAATAAGAAGGTCAGTTTCTGTTCACTTGAGTATAAATATAACCAATGCTATTTTTCTGGTGTCAAAACTGTGCATCACAGACGAAGCAGAACATCAGATGTACTCTTTTCCTATCAGTAAAAGACTGATATTACAGGTACAAAAAAACTTGACCTGAACATGTCCCATTTTGGTTGCATTACTTTTGCTTGATTGCTAAGCAAACCTTTGCAAACCTAAAGCTTTTCAATTACATCATATTCATGAATGTGTCACACCTCACTGTGTCATTGTGCTAGAGACTCATTAAAGATCTACTCAGAGCTTCCTTCCTAATTTATATTTCTTCTATGAGTTGCTTTGATTTGAGAAATCTCTTTTGCAAAAGGAAAGACGTCCATTGTTTGGAGTCTAAAAGGAAATGTAGGTGTTTAATTGGTGGATGTGGTTTCCATTATACTTTCTCTCTCCACCACAAACCCTCTTCATAAACTGTGACAAGCCTGTTGGCAGCCTGCTGTATCAGACTGGGGGTAGCTGACTTGATAAGCATGTCACCCAGATGAACAAAAACAAATTCCCTCCAACTTTACTCAGAATTGCTAATTAGCTTAAAGGCAGTGTCCTGAATTGGCACAGAAAACCACCATGAGAAAGTCCAAAGGAGATGCAACAACTGTAGCTCAGTAGGGTCTAGCAGTATTTTAGATGCTTTCTGGTTTATTGAAATCAAGTTAGCATCTCTGCTCTGAATATACTCCTTATTTAAACACAAGTGCAGTGAGTGACATACAGTCCAGTAAAGTCCCCTGCTTCATTTCCATGCAGCCCATACCATGATGGTAAAGAAGGCTCATTTACTAGAGAATGCAAAGAAGATGTTTTTATTTTTTACAAAATCAGCCAACTACTCTTATAGCACTGAGGTCCCTTCCCTCATTTCCCAAATGAATGCAGAAGTGGGAATGAAGGAAGCACCAGTCTGGTCACTGTTATGATTCTCTGCTGCCATTTCTCAATGGGGCTCGTTACTTCTACCACTCAGATCAAAATAAATCAAGCCTTTGTGTACTTGCTTGGCATTTCCAATAACCAAGTGGTGAGGAAGCAGTTTTAATAAACAAGTTGCATGTGGCTACCTTTTCTTATCTTACTAAAGTAAAACCTAGTTGCTCTTATTTACTAAGGGCAAATTGTGCCTGTCCAATCTGATGGCCTTCTGTGAGGGAGTTATGGCACTGGTTGACATGGGAAGATGACAGATGTCATCTATCTAGACTTCTGTGAAGCCTTTGGTACTGTCCCACATTAACATCCTTATCTTCTTGTTGGAGAGACATGGATTTGATGGATGGGCTGTTCAGTGGATAAGGAATTGGCTGGATGGATGCAGACAGAGAGTTGTGGTCCATGTCTCCATGTCGAGGTGGAGGTGGGTGATGAGTGGTGCCCCCCAGGGCTCTGCCTTGGGACTGGTGCTCCTCGCTCCTCAGTATCCTCATCAAAGACACCGCCAGTGGGACTGAGGGCACCCTCAACAAGTCTGCAGATGGCACAAAGCTGAGCGGTGCAGGTGGCACAACACAAGGACAGGATGCCCTGCGGAGGGACCTGGACAAGCCTGAGAAGTGGGCCCAGGAGAACCTCATGATGTTCAACAAATCCAAGTGCAAGGTGCTGCACCTGGGTCAGGGCAATCCCAGATTATGAGTGGACAGGGAGAAGTCTTTGAGAGCAGCCCTGCAGAGGACTTGGGGGTTCTGGTGCATGAAATGCTGAACATGAGACAGGAGTGTGCACTCACAGCCCAGAAGATCAACGGCATCTTCAGCTGCATCAAAAGATTAAGTAGCCAGCATGCCAGGGGAAGTAATCCTCCACCTCTAGTCTGCTGTCATGAGACCCCACTCAGAATACTGCATCCAGCTCTGGAGTCCTAAACACAAGAAAGACATGAACCTTTTAGAGAAGGCCTAAAGGAGGCCCACAAGGATGATAAGAGATCCTCTCCTAAGAAGATGAGTTGAGAGAGCTGGGGTTGTTTACCATGGAGAAGAGAAGGCTCCAGGAGAGACCTCACCAAGACCATCCAGTACCTAAAGGGAGCTTATAAAAAGGAGGGAGAGGACCTTTCAAATGGGCAGATAGTGACAGGACAAGGGGCAATGGTTTTAAACTGGAAGAAGGTGGGTTTAGAATAGATGCTAGGAAGAAATTCTTTAGCCAGAGCGTAGTGAAGCTCTGGAACAGGCTGACCAGAGAAGCTGTGAATGCCCCATCCTGCATGTATTCAAAGCCAGGTCAGATGGGGCTCTGAGCAACCTAGTCTTGTGAATGGCATCCCTGCCCTGGCAGAGCGAGCCAGGTCAGATGGGGCTCTGAGCAACCTAGTCTTGTGAATGGCATCCCTGCCCTGGCAGAGCGATCAGAACTAGATGATCTTTAAAGTCACTTCCCACCCAACCATTCTATGATTCTATAAGATTTCCCAGCATGTGAAGATATTTGGTGCCAACTCAGGTGGCCTACAGGAAACCGAACAACCCTTGACCCATCTGTGGCCTGAAGTTCACTGCTTTTGAACATCTTCCAAGGTGGCAGAACAATACACAACCGTAGTGTACTGACTGCAGGTTTCCTGCTTGAGATACTCCGACCTCCATGGCCCTCAGGAAGGTCCTCACAGCCGTAAACTAAAGCTGCCCTACAAAAGTAAATGAGATACCAAAAACTACTGACAAAAATACTGAGAGGGTGCTCAGGATGCTGATGCCCTGAAGCTGTAAGAACATTCACCTGATACACACAAAATCTTAATGTAAAGTAATTGGAGAACAGATTTGAACTTGTAAGAAACTGGGGTATTATTTTCAAAAAATGCCTATGGTGACAGAAACAGTACCTTTACAGGTATAGGATTGTTTATATTTTCAGGGTTGTATCATGGCTTGAAAGAGTAGAGTTACACTGAAAAATGATGCTCAAGCTTTAGTACCGCCCATAGGTCCCCCTCCCGCTGGTCATGCCCTGGAAATGCTGATATAAAAAGAGAGTGTCAGCAGTTCTGCCAGAACTCCCAGGCAAGCCAGTCACAGTGGAAACCTGACATCCAGAAGACCTGGAAAACAGCCAGTTTGTGCACAGCATGTCCATCCTGTATGCCGGCATTCAGGTGCATCGGATTTATTATGCATGTGCAGATCACCTGATTTATTGCCAGGGTTTATTACCAGGTGCAGCAAGGCCAGCAGCATGTTCAGAAAATGTTGGATTTACTGCACGTACCCAGGACATCTGTGAGCACACACAATCACCTTTTCTCCTGAGACTTCCTAGGAGGAAATACAGGAACCATTCTCAAACTTCTGCATTCGCTTTGGTTCCGTACTTGTCTGCAGACAGAGACAGACTTCTGGGATAAAGTAAATGCAGCTACTTTAGCACACTCTGAGCACACATTGTTAGAAAACTTGTTTATACTTCCCAATCCTCCAGAGACAACAGTGAGCGGATGAGGGCGAACTAGCAGTGTTTCAACAGAGCTGGCCTGCTTCTCTACCACACAGCAGATACATTAGCACCTAATGAGTTATGATGACTTCAGCTTTAATAGATGGCTTTTCTTCCGCCAACCAAATTACAATACAAGCAACTGTGAAATTTTATTGGTTCTTTTGGCATGTGAATGTGAGTTGAACAAAGGAAAACACTTCAGTTACGTATTTGTTCAAAAAATCAGAATTCCATTTTCTTTAAGGCGTTCAATTAGATGTACACTTCTGAGTACTTCCTGCAAGTGGGAATTGGGTATATCTGACTGGCATCCAGGTGGGTGTTCCAAGACTCACTGGGATCCAAAGCAGCAGTACTGTAGCAGTACTCCATAGCAGTACTATAATAGGTATGTTTAATTAGCTCCTTTTGGTGCCACATGTAGTTTGATGAGGTGCTGGCGTGCCTTACAGAATACCCAACAGTTACCAACATTTCGGTATCAGACCTTTAACACATTGGGATTATGGGAGTTGTAAACTATAATGTGTTACTGAGACCCATCTACTGACTTCTTTGGGCAAGGGCATTTTTCTGCTGCTATAAATGCCTTAGTTTGCACAACTGTATTTCACAGATGAGAGCCAGCTCCAGCTGAGATGCCACAGCAAACAGCATTTCCCAAGCAAGGAGCTTTGACTATGAGCCCCTTTTCTTCACTGGTTCCCACTTTCCTCACCATGAATGCCCTTTGTGGCTATTGTCATCGTTATGAAAACTCATTACCAAAAGCTATTACAATGAAGTTCTCTAGTCTTCTCTTGACCCATTAAGGCTCTCCAAGTTTCCAGCTAATCCCTTCAGGGTATTCCTGTGCTGTCACTCATACTTGGGAAGAGTCCTCATAAGCATGCCCAAAATCACTTCACTGTTCCTTCTGAGGTTCTTAAAAAGAAAGTTCTCAGTTCTCCCATCATGCCCACACTCATGGATTTGGCAGCCCTGTCAGGCTGGTGGTTTGCTGCAACTGCTCTTTATTCAGATTATTAAAATATTCCAGTCTTTTATTTCTGACCAGTTTTGCCTTTATCCATAATTTTCCTCTGTTTTTCACTTTGTTTACAAAGCTTTTGGTACTGCAACTGGCTGTTTGTCCCAAATCTCAACAGCTCTCATTAGAGCAAATCTGGGTCCCTATGCAGATGCAAAGTGCAATGGTAATGCACCTGAATAACAACAGCTACAGGCAGAAGGGTAAAATAACACAGTACCCACCCTACTCTGGAGCCAGTGCAGAGCAGTAGCCATTCCAGCCCCGCAGAGAAGTATGGTTATGATGGGAACATGAGGAATTTCATTATTATTTCTATTGGCACAAATAGATAGGATGTTGACTCTTCTTGGAAACCTTCATTGTAGTATAATTTCAAATCATCAGTGCTCCAGAATTAACTGCAACTTTCATTATTCGACTATTTCTCTTCCTCTGTTTAACCCTTACGATAATTTATTCCTTTTCTTTTTTTAGCTATACGTTACTTAGCTCTGTGTGTGTCACAGAACTCATTTTTCTAGTTACTTTGACAAACCTGACATCTTGCAGCTGTTACACATCTTGTGTCAATTACATTTCTAGATAAAAAGAATTCTTAAACCCTGAAAGCTGCAGATGGCTTCCTGGTGAGGTGTTAACGGGTTAACTCCAGCTTCGTAATAAAGCCTTTTGGAGGTCCCTTTTCTTGGGCTGTTCTCTTCAGTCTGCTTCTCTTATGCCCTTCTAATTTTGCTGTTTCACTCATTCTAACTCAAATTCCTCTCTGGTCACAAGACAGGAACTGAAACACTGGAACAGGCTGACCAGTGCCTCCTTCCTACCCAAAGGTGCCTGGGGGGCAAGACGAAGCAGCCGTCACTTGAACCTTATCCCCACATATCATACAGGCTGCTTATGGCAGGGCACAGCTGAATGACCACAAATCAGTGGAGTGACAACTCGAACCACCTCTAATCCCTAATAAATTCTGGACTGTCCCACAGATTTGGGGATCTCCTGACAACTGGTGATGCTCTCAGCATCTGGCAAACCACTTGTGTCTAATTGGGTACCTTGAGATATTTACACTGTGCTTAGTGCACAGTGCTTAGTGGTTACTGAAGAGATTGATCACCCCATTCTTGATATCTATCCAAAAAGGGTATATAAAACCCTTTGATCTTGCTAAGGCAGCAAAACATGTCAAACCATCAGTTATGTAAAGGTGGTTGTTATTAATCTGAATACTGCACAGAGAGGAAAGAACAGAAGTACCATATAATGAGATATATTAAGACTACAAAAGAATTAAGTGAAGCCGTTATGTTATGAATCATGATTTTATTGTTTAGCAGTCAGCTCTTGATGTAATTCAGATAATAATGAATGGGCTAATTCCTTCCACTTTATTCAGGCAAAACTTCCATTGACTTCAAAGAGAAAGTTGTCCAAGTGAGAACTACAGATTGCTGCATCTATCCCATTATTTGCAAATGCTTTTCTGAATATAAAGTTTTCCTTTATAATGGGCTATTGCCAATAACACTAATATTTACATAATGTAAACCTCTTACATAAGAGTCTTTCATGTTCAAAAAAGATTTTTTATTCTTACTGCAAACTGCCACATTAAAAGTTCTTCCATTAACCCTAGGATTTATTAAAGTGTAAGAACATACAGACTTTCTCAGTACACCATTTCAACTATTTTTCCTTCTGCTCAAATTTTTTTATTTTGTTTTATCATGAATTTTTTATCAGGAGAATGTGTTATTTATTGATTATTAGCAAAGAGATGATTTATCATTGCAAATATTTCTCTTTATCACAGGAGAGTTTAAAAAAGAGGAAGATGTGCTAAGCCCTGCTACTTGTTACATTTTAACAGATGCCAGGAGTATTTGAGGAAACAAATGAATATATAGTCATACATCACTGTTTCTCTTACTCTGTAGATTCTCTTTGTAAGTTATTACCCTATAAAGCTTTTCAAATTGTGACTTTTAAGTGACTCCTAAAGCAATGGCTCAAAACTTGAAAAATGTGCTTAAGCATAATACCTTCTGTTTTGATCAGGGCAGGACTCTTCAGGTTTTTGATACAGCCAGATATTTTGCTCTGATTATAAAGTACACACTTCCATCTGGAACTTATTTTGATATTGTGAATCTTAATGCCTCAGAAAAGCACACAAAACAATGGATGGGCACTACTTGATTATTTTAAATTGAAATTAATTAATTATGAAACAGCTGCAATCATCTAAATTACTTATTTCCCCTTTCAGTGAAAATGAATTTATAGGCATTTGCAAAGCATACAAAAATAAAGAGAGAGACAAGAAAGTCTGTACGAAGAGAAGTCATGTAAAATTGTCTATGATCTGTATTTCAAGAAAGTAAATAATTAATAACTCCAAGGAAGCGTATTAGGGATTGCTCATTCTTTTATACAGACACACTGAGCAGCAAAATGCTTTACATCTCAACAACAAATACAGTACAGAACTCCACAGAATTTACCTTTCCAGGTAATAATTTCTTCAGCAGAAAACAGCGAATTTTTCACATTACAGCCGACTGTGACTTGAAAGGAGCTTCTCAGTCATTTGGTAAAGACAGATGAACAATGAGTGTTAGAAAAGCTACCAAGGCATCAAAAGATCTACAGTCAGTCCATTAAAGAATAGCTAATCTGCTCTAGTTCTAATTCTTTGCTAATGGGTTTCCTTAAATGTGCTTTACATCAGCTGTAATTAGTTCAAGATACTGCTACTTAGATACTTCTAAGAACAACAACAACAAAAAAGGTTGCATTTATAATACTTGCTATGTAATCATGTTCACACAGCCATGCACCCAAGTTGGCAAGTTCCTGTGAAGTGTGAAGCCTTGAAGAGCGTCAGAAAGAGATAGTTTGCTTGGATCTACAAAAGCCAGTTCAGCTCCAACAGCAAAAGCATTTATCTGTGCTTTCCTTTGTTGGGGTTATCTCAACACCGTTTCACTTCCAACACTGCAGAATCATCTCTTCTAGATGGCCAGGGATACATTAGCAGGTATACATTACCACATATATTGGTAATACACAGAGTTTTGCTATCAGTGCTATGGGTTTTGAACAGATTTTTATAGCCAGTGGCAGTTTCCAAAAAAACCCAACCAAGTCAAACCAAAATCTTTGCCCCTTTCATGTTAGAGTGAGACTGGATTTTGAATGGGATTCACTCCTTAGAAAAAGAAAACAAGAAATCTCAGGGGAGACTTTTTAGCACCTTCCAGGACCTAAAGGGGACTAACAGGAAAGCTAGGGAGAGTCTTATAACAAGGGCATGTAGTGATAGGACAAGGAGCAATGGCTCTAAACTGAAAGAAGGTGGGTTGAGATTAGATATTAGGAAGAAGTTCTTTATTCTGAGGGTCCTGAGACACTGGAATAGGTTGCCCAGAGAAGCTGTGGATGCCCTGTCCTGGCAGTGTTCAAGGCCAGGTTGGAAGAGGCTCTGAGCAACCTGGCCTACTGGAAGGTGTCCCTGTCCAAGGCATGGGCTGGCAGTAGGTGATCTTTAAGGTCCCTCCATAAGGGACATAAGCCATTCTGTGAGTCTCTGATGCATTTTGCAAGGTAAAGCTCCAAAGCTGCAAACATGCTGGTGTACCCGAACATGCAAGGCAATGTGGTGACACAAATTCAGAGCACCCGGGATCATGGTGGTTTCCTTGCAGGAAGCCTGGGGAAATGGACTAGCACACAAACACCTTTTGTATTAAGAAATTCCTAACAGTCTTCAGTCCTAACCACAAATAAAGCAAACTGTGACATTAATTTACTCTTTAAACTGGTGACATTTAGTTAATTCAAGGTCATCATCCTGGGGAAAATGTTACACTCTTTTTGCCAAACACAAATGAAGAAAGGCATGCTTAGCTTTTATTGTTACTTTGTCCTTTAAAAACAGTTGATGACATGACAAGTTCCCTCCCTATGTCAGAAACAAAAAATATGAAAATGTGTCTTCTGTTGGATGCATATCAATGTAATTATCTTCTCCAGGGTCCCTGACAACTCGGTCTGTTAATTTTTTTCTAGGCTAAGTGCACTTGCTGTTCTAAAGCAAAAGATCACAAAAACACCATTCTCTCCTAAAATCGACAGACCTGAGAGATGAACCCTTCTGGTCAATCACAAGTGGTCAATGACAGAAGGAATCAGTTTTCTCTTGGTACATTCGCTAGGATGTAGACACCATTTAGCATCATCAGAAAAAAAGCTAGCATTCCCCCAGAGGAGGTTTAGGACACCTGCCAACACCCCTGCATGAGAACAGGCTACCCAAAACCTTCACAGTGACCAAGACAAAGAAGGCAAGGATAGAAACAGGGAGATGTATGGTTGGAGAGACCACTGTCAGGGTGGCTTTTGAATCCAAACTCTGCAAATGCACACTTCACCAATGCTTTTTCCTCCTCATCCATCCGTCTGTCGTATCTGCATTTTTCTTACCACCGTAGGTCATCATAGAACCTGGCATCTAGGATGCACCATCATGGCAATGCAAGAGCTAGGGAAGCCATGAATTTCTCCCTAACAGATTTCAAAAGTGGTATTTGCAGTAAGAAGTGATCACAGCTCAAAGCAATCAAAACATACTCAGTGTAAGAAGACACCACCTTCATCCTCTGTTTGTACACTCCTGCCATGTAGTCAAACCGGGCTGAGCCACAAAGGACTCTTTCTCTGGTCCAAAACATGTGAAAACAACCACACAGAAAGACTGGGTTACATTAAGAATCTGTGCAGCTTTGTCAGATACAGCCCTCTTGTTTTTAGTTTTAAGTACTTACAGTTGTGGATCATCTTTATTGAGAAACAAAACATAGCAACAAAAAGCTTCTTAGCAAAGATTTCTGGTCCCTTCTGCATAATTTTAAGTGTTTCCTGCCTGCTGAGACCACCACTGCTGCATTGGAACTAATTTATTTTTTAAGAAATACATAAAGGGTCTCTGAGGACAAGTTTAAATGGCATTCTTACTGTCATATTTCCCAAGATACATCTGTATCCAGGTCCTTGGTACATGCATTCAGGTTTAAACCTTCCTAAGAGGATAAAATGCAGCGGTCTTAAGTCACTAACACTACTTTTTGTTTGCTTAAGGTACTAGGAAAGTTGAGGTATCAAGTTGTAAGAGAGGAACAAAAGTTACACATTTTTACCTTTGAAAAGATACAGAAAATGTTTAGCACAGAGTATTAATAATTGTCATTATGTTCATTTAACTGTCACTACAGTTCATTCACTCTTTCTTATAAGTATAAATTTGTAGTTACCCACAAATTATTTAGAAATTATACAGATTATTACCTGAGTATTCAACCACAAGTATCCATTATTTGCTCTCCTGGGGTCGTAGGCAGAACCAGCAAGTATAACCAGTGTCTTAATACTGATTTTAAGAGACAGAAGAGTAGCCCTGCTCTGCTAGTAATGATGTGGAGTGGATTTGGCCAGAGCAGGGACCAGTGGGCTCCCTGGGAGCAGTCAGACAGCAAATCCAGTCCCCAGCAACAGCACCAAAATAGAAATTCCCACTCCCCAGCAGGGCAGGGTTTATGAAAGTTTCTGTTCAAAACCAAGAAAGGTTGGTTACAGCCTTCCCTTTTCCTACTTCCAGATTTTCACAAAAAACTTGTGGTTTTCCCCTGGAATTAGCCTTACAGCTAACCAGCCCATATACAAAGAAAGTTTCCATGGGTTTCCTAGAAAATACCATCCTTTTGAAATCTCATTTTGTGATGGGGCCACTTCACAGTTACAACCTGATCAGTCTGTCAGATGAGATAATACATCGGACAGAACTTTACCTCCCTGATTTCTAGCTGTACGTAATACCAGTTTTTCTTCATTTCTACAGATTTTACTTTATTACTCCTACTGTTAAAAAAGTTATAGATAGACTGTAAGGTATCTCTCTTTTAAACCATGCTTTGTCATTTCCTAGTCATAAATATGAAGCAAATGGATTAATTTGTTATATGACATTAGAAACCTCTGTAATTAAACAATTGCTTAGTAATTAAACAATTGCTTTCTTTAATGACAGTGTCATGGAGTTGAGTAGGAAATTATTGCTAATATATGGATGACAAAATGTTCTCGCAGCCAGTATTTTTTGGTATGCTTTTTTTTAATGGCCCATATTTCTTATCCACTAGTTTTAGGAAACCTGGTACTTTCCTCAAAATACTCACAAAGAATGAGAAATGCTGCCTGCACCTCATGCCCTCTTCTGAACTATTCCCCAACAACCTAGTAAGGGTTTTGCCTGAACTTCTGATGAATACATTCCCAGAGGAGCATAAATCTACAGGTCTGAGTGTCAGAATGAAAGCCCAAAGGGCTGTTCACCTCTTGCATCACACAATTGGGCATGGGTACTCGAACAGTCCTCAGGGAGACAGACGAAAGCACATCCACTGTCCTACTGGTATAAGAGAATTTTATTTATTAGACAAAACCAAATCAGAAGTTTAAAAAACTAATTATTCTTAAAAAAAAAAAATAAAACCAACATCTACTAAGTACTGTGAATTAGAGATGACAGTCCAGATTCTCATCTGATGTAAACTGGCAAAGCCTCTGGACTCAGAGGAGACTCAAATGAGGAGGATGTGGTATATTACATCCAGCAAATGAGCACTCACACGGCACAACAGACGTGTTTTTAAAATATTATTATTCAGCTGATGTTTATAAAGTATTATGACCATGAAAAGCTTCCTCTTCTTATTATTTATAGTGTTGTAGTGCATACAATTTGTTCAGTGCTGTAAGAAAAAAAAGCTCAAACAATAAAAGCAGTTCCTCACCCCAAGGGCTTCCAGCCTAAAAAACAAGCACCAAGAAGAGAGAACATGCTGTGAAAGCAGGAGAAGGGAACAGTCTATAGTTACTACTTGTCTGTTGTTTGCTCACAACTTATAATCATCACAGAAAGAGCAAATTTTTAGATGGGAGCTCAGTGAGGGATAGGTGGTAACAGTGTGAATTGACACTGGGAGGAAGGGAGAATAGGAAACACCACAGAGAGAGAAATAAAGAGATGAAGATGATTTCAAGCATTACTGGTTGAAAAGGGGCAAGAGCTAAAAAAAAAAAAGAAATAAGGGGCAAAGTCCAAGACACAGGCCAGAGCAGAGTTGTAAAGGAGATGTGAGATAAAAGAAGACACTAACTTTTTCTTTTCTTTTCTGTTTTTTTGGTTTTTTTTTTGTTTTTTTTTTTTTTTTTTTTTTTTTTTTTTTTTTTTTTTTTTTTTTTTTTTTTTTTTTTTTTTTTTTTTTTTTTTTTTTTTTTTTTTTTTTTTTTTTTTTTTTTTTTTTTTTTTTTTTTTTTTTTTTTTTTTTTTTTTTTTTTTTTTTTTTTTTTTTTTTTTTTTTTTTTTTTTTTTTTTTTTTTTTTTTTTTTTTTTTTTTTTTTTTTTTTTTTTTTTTTTTTTTTTTTTTTTTTTTTTTTTTTTTTTTTTTTTTTTTTTTTTTTTTTTTTTTTTTTTTTTTTTTTTTTTTTTTTTTTTTTTTTTTTTTTTTTTTTTTTTTTTTTTTTTTTTTTTTTTTTTTTTTTTTTTTTTTTTTTTTTTTTTTTTTTTTTTTTTTTTTTTTTTTTTTTTTTTTTTTTTTTTTTTTTTTTTTTTTTTTTTTTTTTTTTTTTTTTTTTTTTTTTTTTTTTTTTTTTTTTTTTTTTTTTTTTTTTTTTTTTTTTTTTTTTTTTTTTTTTTTTTTTTTTTTTTTTTTTTTTTTTTTTTTTTTTTTTTTTTTTTTTTTTTTTTTTTTTTTTTTTTTGTTTTTTTTTTTTTTTTTTGTGATAAGGAGGTATTATTACTGAGCATTTTCAGTGAAAACATCAAGCTGCTCAAGCCTGTTACCAGTACTGAGAAAATGGCTGGAATGACCCTTCTCACCCCAAAGTGGCTGCTTACTGTTATCTGGAAATAAACATCGTGATCGTCTACTTTGACTGAAGAAGCATGTGTAGAATTGGCTTTCTAAAACTGTCTCCAGTAAACACCATGCAACATAAGAAAAAAAAAATTTTTCTTTACACAAATATAAAATGTAGTGACTGAAAGCCAGGCAACCTGGAATCAAGAAGTTACAAAAGGTTCATTTATAAGACTGCTGGATGTCTGACCACTTTTTGTTAATAGCAACTTCCAAACAAAACTCTCATTGACTTCAAATGGAGCAGGAACAGACCCAAAGATAGCAAATGAACTAATAATTCAATACATGGTCTGTAAAACACACTGGGCCATCTTATACTGTGGCATTTGATATTGATCTCAGCTTGGAAGCTAAACAGCTATACATTTTTTACAGGACTATCCAACCCCTACAAAACTGATGTTAACTCAAAACACACAGAAGTATCAGGTAACTACCAAATAAACCAATTACATACTTGGCTTCTTTTACCTAAACAAACACTGCTTTGTTTGTGGCTAACAAACATCTCACATTCAAAATTATTTTCTTGTTTGGTACAACTCAGTAAGTTCTTTAGTAAATCTGCTAATTGCTTCTAATGAATGGGGAACAACTCTGCCTAAGCATGTATCTTACATATGCATGACAGGAGAGCCTTTACTAGCTGGTCTTCACTGGGGCTATTGCTCTGCCTAAACCTAAGCACGGAGTTAACGACCTGGATGAATTTTGATCTTGATTCGTTAAATAAAGAAAACAACAACACAAATGGCTGTAATGCAAAACTAGTCCGGGCACACTGATTAGGTCCTTTGGTCTGTTCATTTGCTGCTTTCCATCACATATAGTATGTTTACTGATGTACAACAGGCATATAAAACACCTCCAACTGAGATTTTCCATCTCTTTTTGTCCAGTGTAAACAAATGTAAACCTGTAACGCACTGGAGAATCCACAACCTTGAGTCTGGACAAGTAAAACTACACATGTAGCACACAAATAAACGCATGGAGAAAGAAAAACAGGAGACGGGGCTGTGGTCTGAAGTCGTTAGCACCCTGTGTTCAGGATATCTCTGTCAGTCAGCAGTAACAACACCTTGAATTAAGCTGTGCTGATCACACTAAAATGTTCCAGAAAAAGCTGAACAAATGGGCACAAGTTTTGTTTATGCCACAGATTGGTATGTTTTCTTAAAATGCCTATTTGAGTTTGTGCTCCGCTTTCACTATTTGAATTATAGTAGTTTTCTGGGAAGCAGAAGTGTTATTGGCATCTATACAACCTGGAAAAACTACTGTTTAGTAGGAAACAGCTTACAATATTCTACCATTGCAGTTTACTAGCTAAATACTGTCTTATAGTCACTACATGATGTATCATTACTTTTTCTATATTACAGCAAAGCAAAAGACATAGCATGTATTAATTGGAAAGGAAATTCATTAATAGTATAATAGTAACAATCGATTAGAATTGATTAGCATGCCACTGTTCATTTGGAAACCCCTTTTGATTTTCCAAGAACATCTCAAATTAAAAAAAAAAAAAGCACTTTACAACAGCACATTAATATTTAATTACTGCACTTCTAAGCAAAATGTTCACCAAATAGTTCAAAAGTGGATTTTCAGTCATAAATTAAGTGCATAAATTGCCATTATGGCCACATTCAAAAGAATAAAGGACAACATTCATTCTTTCTGCAGAGAAAATTAAGTCTCTTTAAGTGTTGCTATTTGCCATGAAGTATTTCCTATCTATGTGGTGTATTTTATTTCCCTTTTTGGCAACAACTACACAACTTTGAAGGCATTCTTATAAGTCATCATAGCTGAACATCACCATACCAGCTTTGTTTTGGTCAGTTTAGTACAGAATTCACACTGGAATTCTTGAGAATATCCATAACTTGCCCCTTGGCGAGCAGGGAGGATGGCAGGAGGCCAGCATGCAACAGACACCCTGCCTGCAAATGGGAGACTGACCCAGGGCACCAAGGCACCAGTGACCTTCACAGCAAACTTTGGAAGCTTTTGCTAAGCCAAAGGAAGTTTTTATTTATTACTGCTTGTATGACTTTTCAAAACTGACTGTGCCGAAGCACTTGTCAAACAGTTGCTTGATGATAAACTTTCAGCTCATGACCTGATACTCCAAGCTAAAGCTGCTCAGCAAAACCTAGTGCCCCAAAAAGACCTGGAAAACACAACAGCAAACACCTGCAACCACCTTGCTCCCCTCACTAGGCACTGCTCTAGGCATTTGTGGGGTTCAACCCCTACACGGGTGAAGGTTTAACAATGAATGCAGGCCTGCCACCATGCAATGGATTTTAATGTGCTTTTTGGAGCCCTTCTGATGAACTGACCTTCTAAACTGCAACAGCTATAGAGGAAAACACGTAACAAGAGCTATGAAACCACAAGATTGCATGTAACGCAAACACAGATATTTTTAACCAGATAATTTAGCTGGAAAACGATTGATGCCTTTTTGGACCCATACAGGAGTTCTGTGGCTACCACAGTCATTTGAAAGTGGCTCCACAACAGCCAAAAGTGTGCTAAAAAGGTTATGAGAAGAAGCAATGGCCAGACACAGCCTGTATCCCTATTGTCCCAGAGTTACATTGTTCATTTTTCAACCATTATTAACTCAAATAGCCAGCTCAGAGAACAGAGCAATGGACAGCCCACTTCTGCTGAAAAAGAAAATTCGCCCAAAGTCTGTCTTCATTCAAGGAGAAAGGGAAAAGCACTTAAATGTGTAAAAGTATTATTTCTCCAACTCTTGTTTAATAGAAAAAACATGTAATTTAATTGTAAAACCATGCATATGGACTGTTAACTTAAAATCGGGCCAGAGATAAATGTTATGGTTTGGATATAAACTGAATATTGGTATTTATAATTGAAACGAGGACATAGCCTTAACTTGTGTCACAGGCAGAAACAGTATAATTAAAAACTTTTATGGGATAATAACTAATTTTGTATTATATGTGCTCTTTAAAGTTCCCACAGCAATGTAAAACTTTTATTGGTCTCGATGTTATCAGTGTATGCATTTATAAGCACCCACATTATGCAGCGCAAGCTGTTCTCATCATCTTGAGGTCTTTTGTGAGAAGCGGCTCAACTAACGGGACTCGCTGGTCCAGCTTATTTTGCTACACCTGCCACCGAGGAGATAAGCCGGCGCTGTCGAACGCGCACCCTACTGACAGAAGCCATAGATCACCTAACACGGTTTGGAACAAAATGCACACCGGTAACCGATTCCAGGCACAAGTAACCTCAGCTCCCCGCACTCCCGAGCGGGCGGGCGGNCCGCCGGGGCGGGCGGGGACGGGGGTGCGCAGGGGGAGGTCAAGGGCATGCAGTGAGGGGGGCGCAATAAAGACGGCCCGGGAGGGAGTTGAGGAGCGAAGATGGGGGGTGAAAGGGGCGTACAGGAAGGATGGGGGATGACCTACGGGAGTCTAACCCGAGGTATAAGAGGTGGGTGAGCACAAGGTATTATTGGGGGTGAGAGCGGGGGGGCGGGGGACGGAGGAACGAGTGCAGGTGACCCCTCCAGTCAAACACCACACTCACCTCCCGGATCCACCCTGACAGTCAGGGGAGGGGGGCACCCGTCCCTTTGCCCCTACCGAGCCAGCAATGCTGGGAGAGCAAGTGGCAGAGGAGACACCTCTGTGGGCTGCACCCTCTGCTAATGCACCCGCTGCCCCAGTTATTGCACCTTCGAGCCAATGCACCCCCCTTATTGCATGCCCATTATTACTGCACCCCAAATTTACTGCACCTCTCCAGGTAAGTGCACACCCACTCCAAATTACTGCACATCCCCGTTATCGCACCCCCTCCAGTTACCTCACATCCCCCGCAGCCCCTGTGTCCCCGCGCCTGGGGGAAGCAGAGGCACCACTCACCATAGAGAGTCCAGGTCCCACTCCTGAAGGAGAGCTAAGTCGAAGCTGTCCATGGTGAGCGATGTCAGCGCCGCCGCGCTGCAAGCACACGGCGTCCGGGGCGCATCCTAACTGCACCGCGGGCAGGGCGAGGGCGCGGAGCACCCCCGGCGCCGCCGCCGGCCCCTCTCCGCACACGCGCGGGAGGGGACGGACCCCCACGGCCACCCTCCTCGCGCTTCCCCCTAGGAAGAAAGCAAGCACCCTGCCCCCAAAAGAAAGCACACGCTGCTACCGCTCGTGTACGAGCGGCGCGGTGCGGCGCGGCACGGCTGGGCTCGGCTGGGCTCGGCTCGGCTGCCGCCGCNCCGCTCGGCGCGGGGGGGCGGCAGGGCCCCGCAGGCAGGGGGAGTTAGTGGGAACTTGCACCCCGGTGGGGGGTTTGGCCCGCTGAAGTTGGGTTTGGGGTGGGTTTTTCCCCCCTCTCCTCCCCCTCTTTCCTCCTCCTTCTCCTCCTCCTCCTGGCCAGGTACCCTGTTGTGAGCCGCAGCACCCCAGCTCACCGGCACCGCGGTCGTGCTAAGCACCGTGATGTTTGGCAGGGAAACACTGGGGAGAAATCGTGACATTTTTTGTGGGACAGGGCCGTGCCCTGCTTCTCCGTGCTGGAGGCAGCAGCTCGGGGTGCTCCCGGGGGCTCTCCCCACAGTCCAGGGGTTGGTGTGGGTTAAGGCCTTTTTGCACCAATTCCTTCTTAGATAATCTGCACCTATGCAAGTCTCCATGCCCATGCAGGTCCACCTAGACCTGCACAGCCGATTAAAAGTCCCTGGATTGCTCGAAGCCTTTAAAAATGAGTGATTTCTGGTTAAAAATAAAAGTACCAATCATCAGCACTTGCCACCCAAAGCGCGTAAGACGCCTCGCACTGTCCATCCAGCCTGTGTGAGGCACCGGCTGTGATATCTGGCCGGCCAGGGGAGGCAGGCGCTTCTGATTTGTAGTTGCTGAATCACATTAAGAGAGGTCAACACACATTAAATACTTTCCAGAATACTGAGCTTTTCAGCTAAGCAGTGAGTAGCTGCCAGAGAAATGCCATGTCATCGCAGACAGGGAGAAGAAATGTGCAAAATCCGTGATGAAAAGAGGGGGCTATTCATGCAACAGCGCCAACGCGAATATCTGCAGAGCGATTCCACACTGGGAGATCCCTGCTCTTGGAGACCAAGCCAACCCACCTGGCAGCTGGCTGGGGCACTCTGACGTGCATGACACCCTGGCAGCCCAGAGCAGTGCTCAGGCTCAAGTATTTATGCAGGCTTCTCGTCTGGTTTTGTGACTGTATGGTATTCCTTCCTGAGTTAGCTTGATTTAATTTAGGGTTGGTAACCCTGCACAGGCTGCAGCGCAGCTTCGGCTGCGGCGTAGGCACACTCCAAGGGAAAGGTTTGAAAACCCGTTGCAGTTTGCACGCCACTTTCGGCAAGTCATCTGAAAGTCCCAAGCCACTCCACAGCTGCAGCTGTTCCCTTGCACAGCCAAGGTGGTGCTGCCTCCTACTGCCAGAAGTCCCCCGACCCTCTGGATGTGGCACATCTTCAGCCTAGGCTGACACACGGGAGCCGGCTCCTGTAACGCCTGTCTCCTCACCTTCCCCAGGGGGATGGAGAAGGATGTGTCCCGGTTGGGAAGGCTTGTGGCACCCGCTGCCTAACCAGAGCAGATGAAGACGAAAATGAAGAAAACGCAGGGCAGTTCAGATGCCAGGCTTGGTACAGTATTAATGGACACATAAATCCACCTGAAAACAGGGTTTTTTTGTCAGCTGGGGTAAAGCTTACCTCAGCAGAAGGCTGAGCCTGGAAAGCAGGTAACATTCTCTGCAAATATAATACTTATGTGTGAAGGAGTGAAGGGCAGCATATTTATACTGACCTTTTCAAGCCACAACCTGCGCTGCCTCGCTCTTCTTATTTTAAGGGAGGTTGTGCAACCCCCATTGCAGCATGGCCCCGATTCTTTCCCTGAGACCCAGCTTAAGCAGTGATTTGCAGAAGTGCTTAAATCACCCCTGAAATGGTACATACAGCAGGGCAGGCTTAGGCTGCCTTTATGGACTAAATCACTAGAAGTGGGACCCCCTTTACATCAGCACTGGAATTGACCCCAGGTCATTCTGTAATAAGCAAGGTGGACTGCAATGCTCACAAGTGGTAGCTCAAGTGTGGAAACTTGGAAACAAAATTCCATAGGCTAAATTCATCATCCAAACTGAGATCAATAGAAAATGTAAACGAACAGCATGAGCAGCACTGAGTGAATTAAATTTCAAAGAGTAATACATAATGATAGGCAGTATGTTTTATGTTTTTAATATGTTTTAACACAGAAAGTTATTATTTTTCTTTTACATTTCTTGTATGTATATCATTATCATGGTGTTCTTTTCTTTCCCATCATGACCATGATTCTTCTCTCATGCAGAGCAGAGAACATCAAGACTAATTGCATTGAAATCAATGTCAGTTAAAAATCCCAACTGCTTTGGTTATCTGCCATGGTGCTCGATGTTTCCCCTTTTTTTCCTCTGACCCTGGTAGCATTTTTGAAGCTCCTTGTATGCGAGACCTCACTGACAGGTTAACCTTCCACCCCTAATTTTGATTCCTCTGTGATGTGCCTGGCTGGGCTCCTTTGCTTACTGCTCAGTGTAAGACTGTGATTGGTCCCTGTGGCTGGAGCATCCTCTGTGCTCCACGTCTTATTCATTCAAATCCTTCCCTCTTGCCAGCCACTGAATAGTAACCTCACGTGCTGCTTTCCTACTTAGAAGTGTCCCATCTATCTCCAGTGGGTTCCATGATTGAAACCGCAACATACAGTAAATTGACACAGACTGTTCAGAAGAACTTCAGGACAGTGACTGAAGAAAGTCCCTCCCCACTGCCTGTTGTGACCCACAGCTTTCCCCTGTCATGCCTTGATGTGTGACTTGTCAACATATTTTCAACTCCTGTAGGGAATGAAACCTGCCTTTTTATGAAAGCATGGCATTATATAAATAAAAATATGCTGTGTGCTATCTAATCCTGCTTGCTGTACATATATTTTTAATGATTCATATAGACAGTATGTGCCCGTTCATTGTGCTCTTTCCTCTCTTAACAACTCTTCATTAAACAAGCAACTGTGCCCAGTCAAGCAGACTTTGTAAGAAGAGCCGAAGGCCTAGGAACAATATGTAATTCAAATCCCTTTTATGAAGATTGCATGTAACAGGAAAGCTGAACATCGTCTGAAAAGTTGACATTTCCCTCTTCTCAGACTCTCTGTCTTAAGCGTGGCATAGCAACTGCCTGAGGAAGAGTAAAGATAATTTTAATGTAACATAAAATAAGGGGGAGGTGAGAAATACTACATTCTTAGTCAACATCCTCTATGCAAAATACCTCCATAGTATCTCTTTGGTTTGACCTACCTTTAAGACATGTACCCAGCAAGAAATTAATCCCCAGCAAATTCATGAGACCGTAGCTGAATGCTTTCAAAGAACAGAAGAGAGGAGTTCTGGAGGTGGCCAGTGTAGGAGATGCCTTAGCACTAGGATGGTGTGCCTCAAGAAGAAGAATTTCTATGTCTTGCCCCACTTGAGACACACCAATGTAGAGTGGTGGGACACAGGCACAACCTGGTTTTTGCCTGTGAATTTCAGTGATTGCTGGGGGGCAGCCTCTCAGCTGCGTATGCACAGCGTAGTCCAGGATTAGGCAGTGCAGGTCACATCTTGAGGTTTCAGGGACAAAGTGGGGGCTGCTACATCTCACCACATCTCCTCAGTAAATCCATGCCTGCTCTTGTCCCAACAGCCTAATCCATCAGCAATTCCTTCAGACAACAGACTGCTGCATTGCTTGATGAGGACCAAGCACAGTCACATGTTTCTTTGTGTGTGATGTACTTCTACCTCTCACTGCAAGGCAGTACTCCCAGGGCAGCTCTGGTAACTGCTCTGAGCCCTTGTATGGGCTGTGACAGGACATACGTGGTTCCTCGGTGAGTGTTGGTGTAACACCTAGACACAAATCTCTTCCATGAGATGAAAAGCCAAGAAGCATTAGTTAGTCTTGCTTTAGCATCTCATCACCAATCTGAGTAGTACCTACTTCTGCTGGGCACCAGCTCCACAGGGGCAAGGGATCCTAAATTAGAGCTAGTTTTACAGTATCTGTCCCTCAGTGCTTTAGGATGTGTTTTGTTTTTCCAGGGGTCTCTAAAGTAGTCTAATGAGTATACTTTATAATAGGCTTGCTATTTAAATTCAAATACAGTGTTCCACTGCAGATACTTATACACTTAAGTGGAAAGAGTTTTCAATGTAGTGGTTTTTCATAACCTCATAGTTTACAGCAAAGGCAAACCCACTGGATTATCTAGTTTAGCCACCTGTATATCACCACCTATCCAGTGTCACTATTCTTCCCATATTGAACTCAGTAATTTGCAGTTTGAGCCATTGCAAGGTCCATAGTTTAGTACTCTTAACATAATAAAATGTATATTTGTAAACAGTTTTTCTCTCTAGATAACTTTACTTTCTCCCTCTATCTATATGTCTTCAACCTGATAATGTTTCATTAAATCAGTGCTAAGTTGCAGCACAATGTCTGGTTGCTTCATCAGAGAGTGAAATGAGCTCTGAATTGTGCTTCCCTATTTATTTAAACTTGCAATCTGCTTTGAAATTCCTTAGGATAAAAGTTGTATTTATGTCTGATCATTAACATATGCCTAACCTTGACTCAGACTCAGCAGGTGTAAGTGCTCCTTGATTCTATGCTCTTAAACACCCCTTTATTGTGTTATTGTATGTTGTATTTGTTAGGTGACTCTTCTCTAGTCACTACAAAAGATGCCAGAAATATTGTGAATGATTTCTCTCCTGTAAATATCATCGCAGTCTATTTATACACCGTAGCTTCTGAGATTTGATAAGACCAGAGTGTAATATGGCATGGATACAGATTCTGTCAAAGTTAAGTTAACACAACATATTTCATCACTCTCCCACTTAACATGCATAATACACAAATGGTTGCAAGCTATCACTCTTTTAAAGAAGCAAAATATATGGATTTAATTTTTAATGATTTAACTTGGTAATTAATCCAAATTATTAGTTAAAAATAGCTAAAACAGAGAACTATAATGGATTCTCTGGATAATGAAAATATTTATTATTTTAATAAGGTGCATGGCTGGAAGTCTAAGTCAAGTCTTAGTCTACTGTCCACATATTGCTCTTGATTCACACATAATACCCCTACAGAGGTAGGTGGATGGCTGTGTCCCCAGACAAAGAAATATAAATTGTTGTTTCCAAGTATTGATGACAACATCTATCATGTCAGCTGCAGAATTGATCCATCTTAAATTATAAACCACGCTGAAGGAATTATGCCAATTAGAGAGCCACAGATTTTTTTTCCCTCTTATTTTTCTCTTTCCTATAGTTTTTTACCCACATAAAAGGTTTTGAGACCTATTTATATTATCAAAGTCTTTTTGTCACCTGAGCCGCAAAGAAAGATTTAAAAAGAAAATGTAATTGCTGAACAGAAGTGCTGTGAGGGCTGTTTCAGGCTCAGGGGAGGGGAAGGTCAAGTTTTTAACCTGGAAACAAAAGGACTGAACCCAGTTGTGTGAGTGGGCTTTCCCTGGGGTCCAGGTCGAACAAAGCCCTTTTGCTGGGTGGTGGCTGTTTGGCGATGGGGAGGGCACGACCTGCTGGCAGTGAGCATGGCAGGTACACGCCATTCTCCAAACCAGAGTCCATCGAGGGGTCTGCAGGTTGGGGTCAGGCACGGGGGGCGTGGGGGCAGCAAAAAGGGTGTCTCCAGTGACCGCTCCCAATTACACAAGCCAGCCAGTCACCCCCCAGCAGATGTCAGGGGCCATCTCACAAAGTGGCCAAGAGATTAGTGGATGGTCACTCAAGCTGGTCACCACTGCTGGCAGTGCACAATGCCCCTTGGACTCAAAAGAGAAAGGTTATTAACCTATCCCTCATCTCTCCTCCAAAGATTTCTGAATTTGTGAGTGGTGTCAGGTTCTGTTAAGTGATTACTACCTATTTCCTTTTGTCTTACATTCGTGCCTTGTAAACTGTTTTAATAAATGCCATAATTACAATTCTCAGTGGCAGCACCAGTTTAAGGTTGCATCTTTTCAGAGTATCTCTTGGAGCAGTGGCTCCCTGAAGAAAATCTCCGTGTGACCGAGGTTGCTGCCTGGCAGCCTTCTTTGAACAGAGACAAGCTGGAGACAAAGGCAGTGGTGCACAGCACAGTCCCTGCCTGTCTCCACACTGTGCCAGAGGCTGTGCTTGTTCCACTGCCTGCACCTTACAGGCAAGCCCTGAACAGTGCCAGTGCTGAGAAATCTGAGAAAGATTACAGTGACATAAAAAATATATATATGTGTGTGTGTGTGTGTGTGTATATACATACACAAACAGATGTATTTGGGATAATTGCATTTGCAAACCAAAACAAGGAGGAGGCAGGTGATCCTCGCTGAACAAGCACAGAGCCTTGTGTGTTTTTTCTGGGGATCTCAGATGCTGCTGTGAGCTGGGATTGTGTACCAGCAGCCAGGACCTGCTGTGGAGCATGAGTTGGGAATGGAGTTAAAGCCAGAATAACATTCCCATCTTCTCTGGCATCTGAAACAGGCTGTCCCTTCTTGCTGTCCTAGACAGATCACCCAGACTGGGCTTGGAGGTTGCTACCTACTCTTCTCCAGAGCTAAGCAAAGATTCTCAGCTTGGAAGGCAGGTCCTTTGCTTCCTGCTCCTTGCCTTTCACGGCAAAGGTTTATTAGAAAGGAAAGAGCCCAGCATCATCACCTGGCAGGTGGGAATGTGGACTTCCCAAGGAGGTTACTCTTAGACATCTAATGGTGAGGAACAAGAGATGACAGTGGTAATGATCTGCCTGGGTGACAAGGTGGCTATTCAGGAATAGCAGGCACTTAAAAGAAAACTCCACAGTTCAAGGAGGGATCCTTTCATCACTGGTAACATCTCAGGAGGTGACAAAGGACTTGCCATGGGTGCAAGTCAACCTATCACTGCCATGTGGAAATGTGTTCTCTGCCTTCCTCTAGCAGTCAGAGGTGCTGGTCTGTTCCCGGGCTTGCAAGATTCCTATTTGGATCCAGGGTGGCCCATCCAACATTCCCTCACTAATTAGATACTTGATGAACTCTGTGATCAGCAAAGCCCCAGCAAATGACTCTCAGCTGAAGCCCTTATTTCTGGACTAGCAGGAGCACCATGCAGGGGAATGTTTTGTTTCAGGCAAAGGTGTTTAAAGCACTATTTCTGGATGTCTTTGTGGGTTTTGAATGTACAGAAGGTTGTGTATCAAAGTTAAAGGTCATGGACCTTAGAGAAATTAAAAGGATTCTTTGAAAAGAGGTTAAATCTATTTAAAATTTATGAGTGTACAGCCATGCAAATTGGAAAAGGAAATTAAACTATATCTGCAGAAAAGGAAAAATAAATCTAGTTATGTATGATGTAATTTAGAAAATCAACTGTAGCTTTGAATGATGTCTGGATGAAGGGATAAGGTAATGCTGAGGAAGGCTTTATATTTGGACTTAAAAAGCCACTTGGGGCCACAGGGAAAAAGGGTTTGCAATATACACGTATACTCATTATGAAGAGTTTCCATGGAAAGAAATTATATCTAGCTGACTTTCAACTAAGAGAAAAAGAGAAAAAAACAGAGAGAGAAAGTACTGTTTTTTCAGCCTCATCAGTGTTTTCTGCACCACTACATCTCTGCTCCACAAAACTGATTTGAAAACCTACACACAGATATTTTTTCCTATGTCTGGTTAGTATTTGCGGATCTCTATTTCCTATGCTGTGCAAAATAAACTTCTAGTCAAAATAACTGGTTGAGAACAAAGGGGGAAATGATGAGAGATGTAAAGCAGAAGGAAACAATTTGTGTGGGTATTTCAGGGAGATACTTACAGAAAACAACAAGAGTAATTCACAATATTTTCCTTGAAGCTAAAGGCAGAAGCTGTCTGTGTTTCAAGCCTGGCATGGCACAGTGCGCTACAATCTGTCTGCCACATTAAAAGAGCCGGTGATCTCAGCTCAATTTCTCGTGAGGAGGCACTCGCCGAGCAGCGCCGAACAATTGGGTCCCTGGGTAATAATTTTATTGGCAAGGCCAAGAAGGGAACGGCCGTGGAATTAATATTGCTGTACTGTGCTGTTCCAATTCTGAGGGCGAGAGAGGACTTTGCTTTATAATGCTGACACTGCAAATCCCTTAATGAGCACTAAATTCACTTAACAAAATTCTAACCCCCTCAGATTTCTGATGTAGCTTAGCTTGTCGGCTTTACCTTGGAGTTTTCTGTGTTTGGCTGGTCTGTGCCATAAGCCTGAGCATCCATAAAGCCTATATTCCTTTTTTATTCACTCTACCTGTTTATTCCTTAGTATATTTACCCTTTTATTAAGAGCTTCCACATGGTTAAGACTTGTTCAAGTATAAGCTCAACAGGAAGCATTTTCCTTTATACTGTAATAACTCTATATTGTTGCCTAGAGGGTGACAGCAAGTAACGTAAGATTCATAAAAATATAACTGTCTGAGCCAAGTAGATAGAATTATGGTAAGCATTAACCAAAGTGTATTTCTGTGTCCTATAGGGTGAAATCAGAACATCTTAATGTTTTCTTTCTTGGGTCACATAATTCTGCAAAAGTACACCAAGAGAAATACCAGACTGCTTCTGCTTGATTGTTACATTCTGTACCAGCCTTTCAAACAGGTTTGCAAATAAAATTACTTTATTTCATTATGTGTCATTTTACATTTTGCCCATGCATCACCCCACTGAGACCATTTGGTTTAAGACACTTTTTTTTGTTAGCTATAAGCAACTGGAATTTTAAACTCATTTAAACTGTATTCAGGATGCTTCTAGTATCCCCTTTTCAAGTTTAACCATTAAATGAGTACAGCCTTAGAAAAAGAAAACTGCATGTCTTATCTTTATTAATTTTTTTATCCAAATAATAGCAAAAAATTCCAAACCTCCAAAAGGCACACTGCCGGCAAAATTTTAACCCTATTGGCATCGGCATGATAGTTTCTGAGCACAGCCTTTTCGGTTCTTTTTCTTTAAACTGGATGAGGGAAGTGTAGGCATGCTGACTCTCCCTTCCAAGCCAAGGGGGGTGAAATAGCCCATACATCTCTCAGTCTCCTACAGTGAGGAGATGGCTGAGCTGCATCCTCCAGATCACCATGCTCCTTTCTCCTGAAAGAGGGGGTCAGCATTTTGGAACTGAAATCCAGTAAAGCCATATGTTCTGTGTCAGCAGCTAGACCAGCTCCATTAGCATCAGCAATAAGCTTTTCGATAATGTCTTACCGTGCTGCAGAAGAGCTACCCGTGTAGAGCAGCTGTCTCCTGCAAAGAGGAAGCAAAATTATAGTAGCAGCAGGATAAACACTCCAGGCAAAGTCATGAAGGTGATATCTGTTAGCAGTTGCAGGTTGAGAAAGAAACCTGGCACCTGAGCGACTGAAGGAATAAAGGATGAGATGGTCTATTATAGTATTTTCACTATTTCGTTTCGATACTTAGTCCAATTATCAAGTCTTAAGTAAGATGGAACCAGGCAGAGTTGTGTTGAGGAGACAGGTCGGAATTGAAAAGTCTAGGTCATTTTTCACAACTCTAGACTTGACAGTTCTGATGTTTTCCTAGTTCTGGTTGCCTGGTAATAATTTAATACTTTTATTTCTATATTTACCTTATTTCTTAAAAAGCCAAGAGGTGGAGATATGTTGACAGACTGGAAAAGGAAGCTATTATTAATTAAAATTTTTTTAAGTCTAAGATTAAAATAGTGCTCTTGCATATAAATTTGCTTCAATGAGCTGGACCCACTCTAATGTTAAATCACTGCAGAAATTAGGAAATGTATCAAACACAGTAACTGGGAACTAGATGGTGCCACTGTTTGATGGTGGAGATTCTGTTTTCCCTATACCCTTCCTGTGTCCACATGCAGCTTAGATGCCACTAGGTAAGTGTGCATTTCTGGTATAAGTTACCTTCTTTCTCTTAAAAGAGACAAGTCCAAAGTCTATGAAAATCAAGGAAAATGTCTCAACTAGCTTGAGTACAAGTTGGACCAGGCCCAGAAAGAAACAGAAAATGGAAATCTGGGATGCAGCGGTTATCTCTGTTGTTTGCTGGTAGAGCTGGAAGGGAAATCTTGTGAACCATCATGCAGCCTGTTCTTCATTATGTCTAACTAAAACATGCATTCACTATCAGAGAACCTCTGAACAAATCTGGTTTCATCTGAAAAAATCAAGCAAGGAGTAAAAAAAAGCTACAATGGAAGACAGCAAGACATTAATGAAGTTTTGCTAATTCATATCGTTACTTTATAATCACAGTGAGTGGTGGCAGTCTTGCATTCCCAAGTATTCAAATTAAATTTTAATACTGACCACTATCAACCCAGCTTATGAAAATCCATGCTCTTCCATCTGCTTGGTGACCTGGAGTAGGAAGAACCATGGCAATCTCTGTTACAACAAGCAGAGCCCCTGGCATGGAGTGCAGCAGCCAAGGAGGGAGGTTCCCATGAGGGTTTATATATATCCCTGCAGCAGCAGTCTGGAACATACACTCCTCTCCAGAGCCAGAGTGGGGGGCTATGCCTGGCCCCTGCTGTGCTGAGACACAGGTCAGAAAAGGGACCATTATGGCTAAACCCAGGGCCAGGATCTGCTTATTTACAACAAAGTCTACCATGAGCTGCTCATGATCCCCAGGTGACCGCCCAGATCTTTGGAGGAAGTGGTGTATGACTTCTCCATCCTGTCCTTCTTATAATAAAACACTGTCTGCACTGAAGTGAGGTGACTTTTCTTCTTTCCTCTCCCGGAAAAGAGGTGGAGTTTGTCCATGGGAGGGGAAGTTGGAGGGTGGGAGGGAATCCAAACAGTGGGATCCTGGATCTTACTCATGCACACCCAGCAGTTCAGATACAGAAATCTGGAAGCAGCAGGCAGTCTGCCAGACTTGGTAGAGTAGGGCTGCAGAGACCTGAGGCTCACAGGGCTTCTGCAGTGTCAGCTTCTCAAAGAGAAGAGAGAGAAAGCTATCCTTGCTCCTGGTGTGACATCCCTCATGACTATCTTTTTCAGCAGAAGTGATCTGCATTCCCACATGGACTGCAGGACAAGCTATGAAATAAGCCAGAAAAAAATTGGAATGAGATGGCAGAGCAGCAGCAAACACTGACAAATGTACCATAGCAGAGCTGTCGGCAAGAGGTTTGCCTGCTGTTGCAGGGCTGCCTTTTTCTCCAGCACCACACACAGATGCCCAGGCAAGATTAAAAACCAGGAAAAACATTAAATCCTGACAATGCTGATAAAATGAAGGAGTTAATGTTGAGTAGCACAGGGACTGACTCTTAGTTCATGCAGGAGCACATGTGAAGTAGTTCAACTGAGTTAAACCAGAATATTCCTGCACTTCTTGTACGGACAAGAGCTGATGAAGACCTTACAGAAATGCATATAGACATTACAGATACACAGATCTGGTTTTATGTATAAACATTATATTGGTGTGATGACTAGAGGGACAGCCTCTTCTGCCCTGGGTCTTTCTGTCTCAGCTCCCCGCAGAGCAGGTGCAGCTATCTGCCATGGTGAGCTGTGAAATAGCAGTGTAATCTTTTCATTTGTGACCACTAAGTCACGATGCAAGGCAAGAACCAAAGACTTTGCTGCTCCCCTCCTTCCTTTCTGTGGAGGACAGCTGGGACAAGGGACTTGATGGGATTTGTAACAACAGCCTCAGAGACTGGCTATCATTTTGTAAGCAGAGAACTGTATCCCCCCAAACTGTTTATTTGTACGACTGCAGAGGAAGAAGAGGATTTGCCCCAAATGCCTTCTTATTTATGTTCACTTCTAACTGTTTTATTATGCCTAATTTGTCATCCGTAGAGGATGCCTCTTATCACGTGCAAATTCTTTTTAAATTATTATACTTACACAGAAATAATAGATGCCTGATTTACATTGTAATCTTCAGTAAGAGGGACGTTTGTATTTTTGAAAGTGTTATGATTTTAGTTGCTTCTCAGTGGGGTTTTTTGGCTCATGTTATTGTATTGCAGCATACAGAAATGGAGTTCAGACATTCATTAGCGATACCTCATGATGAGATCCCAAAATCCTAGTCTCCAAATCCTAGTACCTGCCTAGGACACTGCAGTCATCAGTACAGACAGTAAACCATTAAAAAGCTCTTAAGTAAATAATGACTGCAATGATGATGTAGTGGGGAGAGGAGTAAAATTTCAATTCACTAGGGTTAATAGTGATAGGCTCTATTTTCTAAACAAAGATTGCTACCCATTCTCCGGAGCACACATACACTTAATACTCAACTGCAACATTAAAGCTGAGATAAGGAGGTAGATAATACTCACAGCAGGGAGCTCTGTACAATGCAGCATTCACAGACAAGCCTCCACCATACTGTTTAAACCCTGGGCTTTGGCACTAGTGTTTAAGCCAAGGAGCAGATCAGGCCACCTCCACTGCCTAAGTGAACCTCAGCCCACTTCACACTGCAGAGCTCTGGCTCTGAGGAAGTTCTCACCTCTCCTGGAACAAACCCAGCTAATGGCTGCTCATATTTTTTTTTTTAAGCTCTCACAGGCCTTTATGTGTATCAGCTTTTATGTCACAGCAACATTTAAAATACATCTTTCGCAGGTGAGGTTGCCTATGTGAATCTGCAAAGGAAGGTTATCAGTGCCCTACCCACTTCCATGTGCTGCCAAGGTCAGACTGGGAGGGAGGACCTGTATTCTTCTTTGTGGTATTCAATGTCACTCTGTGTGCTGAGCCCTTTTTTCACCTCAGGGAATGAGAAATTTACATGGGGAAATTAAACTCATTTAGAAACACCTTTTTTTTTACCATGGGATCTGCACTTTTCCCTGGCAGAAAATGCATTCTCTTCCTACAAGTGAAACCAATCCGGAAGAGCAAGGGCCAGAATTGAGCCAAAGAGTAATTTAAGATCAAATTAAAGGGCAAATAGTAAAGTTTCATTAATACTCCTCCCACTAAGCACTGACCCTGCTGTGCCTCTCCTTCTGCATGACAGAACAGTATGGGATGCCAAGGACGGGAATCCCATCTCTTTTTCTCCAACAGGAAATGCATTACATTAAAAAACCAGCAGTAGTTTCATTTTCACTACAAAAAAATCTTTTTTTTATCATTCATATAGTTACTTGATGTCCCTCCTTTATAGGCCAGCCTTCAGAATAAGCACAATAATGGCACAAATTATTTTACTGGCTATCTGACTGTCATTCTCTTTAGCACAGTCTGTGGTTTGCTAGTTGATGATAGCTTAAGCGGAATTTAATTGGTAACATATTGTCAACTGAATTAGAGGCCATATGATACAGATTTAAACCTTGGTAATTTTTGCATAAAGAACAATCTGTCAACAAATCACAGCAAGAAAAACAGCCATAAATCAGTTTGTCAGGTTTATTAGTAAATGCAGAAGTTTTGTTGTCTGGTTCGACTAGAGCCTCTCTTTCCTAGCAGACAGAAAATGTTTCTCTAAATGCAGGTTACTTTGCAGGTGTGCAGACTTTAAGCTTGCCATGCACAGGGATGTATGCAATTGTAGAGAACTGCAGATAATGACCTAGACAGCTCCTCCAGCCCTGTCTTCCTAACTAGATCAAACTGCAGCACCACACATAGATGCACTGTACAGTCACATTCACATTTATTTAACCATGTCAGCTGAGGCTACATTCAGAGGAGGATGTTGCACTTTCTCTGTGTCTCTGTGCTTGTGCTGACTGATTTTGTATTATTATACTTCTGATGGATTAACTTTTTTTTCCTCCAAAGATTCATGATAAAACTTTGCTAGCTGAAAGGTGGGACATTGACACTGTCCTTTTTTTTTTTTTCTGGAATCATGCAATTCTGAAGTCATTTTTCCAAATATGATGATATTCATCCCCGTAGAGCATTCCCCTAGCATGGATTGTATCACAAGTAATGGAGCTGGCTCCGTGGCACAATGCAGAGTTAGCTTTATCCTGCAAGCCAGGTGAAGTGCAGAGAAGGATGGGTTTGTCCATAAGGCCTCAAGGAGAGAGAGTGTCCCCCCCACCATCCTCCAGACGGTGTTTCTGGAGGTTGCAGAAACACAGCAAAGGGCCAGATCTCCCAGGAGGCCCCTCTCAGGGGTGTCAGAAAAGGGCCCTGTGAATCACCAAGCAGATTCCCCTTATTTTTGGGTTGATACCCCATATCAGGTATACATGAACACCCCATTCCTCTCCCCCCCATACATCTACTGACACCAGTCATCCTCTGACACTAACCCACATCTGCTAAACAGAATCTGTCCTCTACCATGCAGGTGCACGGGGCTTGCTTTGTGTCTAGCAGGAACAATTTTTCTTAATTGTCAAGAATTTGTGAAGTAAGAGAAGGCAAGGCACCAACTGAACAGATATCCAGTGGGCATCGTTACGAAAAAGACGGGAAATCACAAAAAAGCGCGCCATTAATATTTTATTTCAGAGGTTGCCTTGCGTGTTGCGATTACCCTTGGGTGACAGAGGCTGGCAGAGCATGTCTATCACTCACAAGAAGCATTGCAGGATGGTCTGCAGCATCCTCCAGGAGCGTGATGGAAGGGGCCGTGGTTGCTGGAGCAGCAGAATGTTCCCGTGCAGTAACAAACACGCTGTGCACAGACATGCACATAATTAAAACGGCGCTCGCTGCCTCGCTAGCACCGCTTGCCAAAGAATAAGTTGCATGCAAGTGGATTTGCATACAAATGAGATACTGTCAGAACAATAATGGGACTTTGATAAGACCACATACTCATGTCATTAAGTCACTTCGGTAGCTAAGGAATATTTAGTTGGCATTAAACGAGGATAAAAGTTGATCACTTCCCCTTCTCCCCAAATTAAAACAAAAGCTGACAAGGTACATCCAGTTAAAAATACCAGGACATTTTTAAATTGAGAAGATTCTGCTGTTAGTGCCATCTTTTAAAAGTTTTGTGATGTACTGTGAAAATTGTAATTTTAACACAGAAATGAAACCTTTTTTTATTGTTAAGAGCTATTGTCACTGAGACACCATGTCACCTGCCTGCTTGGTAAATGCAGCTGTAGTATGGGGTGGGATTTTTTAAAATAAATAGAACTTTTAAACAAAGACATTTCAATTTATGCTTATATTTAGTTTTATGCTTAAGTGCAATAAAATCAGTAGAGATCAAACACCTACTCAAATCTTCCAATGAATCAAGAGCCTCTGAATCCTCCTATTTTTTGCTGTACTCAGAGACCTCTCATAAATGTCTGAACTTTGGACTTTATCCAGCCATGCTGAAATCAATGGGAATTTTTCCATTGACTTCAGTGAAAACAGGTCCTTTGGGAACAGTCTGAACTGAGATGTAATGCTCTACTTAGCTGCTAAAAAATCCCCAAAACCTTTTGAAAGACCTTCTTATGGCAATCTCAAGGTCTGTACATCCTATGTGTTTTATAAATTAACAGCCTTACAGTTATGCATGTAAATATGTAAATAATCAGAGGACAAGTTAAACAGTGAAGTCAGAAGCTTTCAAAGGAGAAGTCAAGATATTAAAATAGTATTTTGATGATGGTGAGAGACCTGCTACCCTGTATTGCTGGAAATGGTCTTGCAAATTTTCTAACTTCTTTCCTAACTTGAAAAATGGTGCAGGAGTCACTCAGAAGAGGATAAAAATTAATATTAATGATTTCATTTTGACAGGAACGAACTCATTACCATGCACATTTCCAACGTTTTTCAACAGTTAATTTTAGCTACTGAAAAAGACCTCTCTTGCTAAGAGAGAATATGGTAATTTCACATTAAAAACTGTGTATTAAGAAGTCTTTCTTTTCCAAAGTTACAAGCTTGACAGGGTTTTATAAACCGCACTGAGCACCTCACAAACTTTCAATCACGCATTATGAGAGAACTAAAAAATCCAAAATTAAAATCAGTTGCCTGATTCATTTTCTGTAATGTGTAATTTATTTTTTTTTTAGGTACTGCTATTATGACAAAACAACTAAGACATATGGAAGAAATATATTGGCCCATAAGATTCTCTAGATTTTTTTTTTAAGAAAGAAAATATAATATTATGGTATAATAACTGTCACACCCAGTGGTAGAAGGTCTACTCTTTTATTTACAGGTAGATGAATTAACAGCTATGAAAACTAAAATGTAGCTGATATAAGATGAAATTATGTTAAGATAAATGTGTTTATTTAATTTCTGGCACACTGATTCTTGGACACTCACTTTTATGGTTTGCTAGCATGGATGTTAGTGGACTTAAGGAGTCCTGAGAAGCTGTGGGTGATGCATGAGATGTAGTTCTCCCCTTTTTGCTCAAGTGAAACAAACTCACCTGATGATTCTGAAGACTTTGAAACAGTGCCACGAACAAATTGACTATTTTAATCTGTAAAATTTTCCAAAGGAGTTTTCAACACATTTGGAAGGCACAGCATGAAACCTTCCCTTGTTTGCTCTACTTCCATGAGGGCAGTGATAAGGAGTGGAAGAACACACCAAACAATGGGGTTCACTCCTCCATCCCAAGTTGCACCCTCTCCCCAGCCCTGGTGCCCACCCTCCTGCAGCTTTGCCTTCTCAAAATCTCTGCTGTGTAACTCTTTGCTTGCAGACCCTGGGGCAAGTGTTGCAGGAGCCCTCTTGGTGCTCCATGTGAGCTCTGTGCTGATAAACAAGGCAAATAACTCCCTCCTGGTGCTGTCAAAACTGCAAAACACACAGCCCGCAAAACAAAGGAGATTGCCTTTATTTCCTTCCATTCTAATCTTCTTCAGGGCTATTTGTAACAGTAGTAGGCATAACGCTGCCAAACGCAAATGTGATTTCCAAGTCGGAGTTCCTTTCAGAAAATGGATTAGTTCAATTTTCCAGATGTCAGACAGGTGTGCAGTTAAGTATACACTGGAATTCACTTTTGGTGATTAACACTCATAATGACTATTTGGCTATGACAATCAAAACCTACCATCTATTTTTCTAGTACATTTGCTTCCCTTATAGCCACCAGCCAAATCCAAGATCAGCTAGGAGGAAATTAAGAACCGATTTATTATGCTTGCGCTATTTGTACAACATTCATCATCACTAGAAGAAAGTGACTGCAAAAAGCAAGGGTAAAGAGTTTTAACACCAATACAGAAAGAAATGAAGATGTGCCACTCGATTACATGTGGTATTGTTGGGAAAAAGTTGAAAGAAAATGCAATCAAAATTTTCCCATATTGTTTGCATCCCTTGACCCTTTGCTCTGCAGAAGTCGCTTCCAGAGCAATCCTAGTCCAACTCTACAAAAATTCCTCACCTCCCACAAAAAAACCCCAGAATCTGACAGTGGCTTGGAATTCTCCAGGTCAGTATGTTTGAAAGGTTGTTCTTGCAATGGAAAGCAAAAATAGTAAGTTTCTGTACTAGCTTCTCTGACAAAGCAACCCTTGCTCATGCTGGCTTCTCACACTACATTTTGGATGGGCTGAAAGTGGGCGGAGGAATTACAGGTCAGGACTGTAGTTCTCTCTCAGGAAGAGCTGATCACAGTGCTAAAAAGTCTTCTTCCATATCAAACATATCATTCAATCCAAAGTGTTCTCTTCTAAGCATCTCTGTACACCTTTGTAATTCTGGATTGATTTACCACAAGGTTATAACTCTTCCAGAAACTGATTCATCAAGCAAATAATGTGGAAAAGCAGCTCTATGTGGCCTTGGTGTAGCAGTAGACTTGGTTTCAAAGGTGCTGCTGGTGTGCTTGAAGCTAGTGGTGGTTTATCTGTTGTAGCGCTGGTATTGATCCCTAAAGTATTGCTCACTCATTGCTGGTTAAATCAGGTGCTGTTAATAAACTGTTGTGATCATGATTTGATTTTTCTGCAGCAGACATAATATATCTTCAGCCATTGTGGATAGGCAGCAAGGTTGTGACCCCTCTGTGCAGCCAGGGAAAAGAAGTGTGCTATAGCTGCTGCTGAGAATTTTCAGTGTCATAAAGCATGTATCCATCCTAAGAGTGAAGTGAGGGTGAAAAACTTAGATCTTATAAATGGACACAAGGACAAACCAGGAGTCAATGGGGGTCAATTTGGCTTGATAAGTATGGCAAGTATTTTTCCAGGCTTATTAAGATTACTGAGATCCTGCTGAGTCTGTCAGCCCCACACAGTTTTAAATCCGCTTCCAGTTCCAGGCAAGCGTCTTCCTTGGACACTTTTTTGCATGCTTCTCTCTTTCACAAACACACCTACGCAACATCTTGCTGGTTGTTAAGCCTCTACAGCCCTTTTTGAGCTTTTAGAGTACTGTTCTATTTTGTGGATGCCAAAATACCTTAACTTGACCCAGTCCCTCAGTTGGTTCTTTTAACATCACCCTACTGACATTTTAACAAGGACATTTGCATCAAGACCAAGTAAAGACTGCTGGATGTGGTTGTTCCACTCTGCAAATTTTGTGCCCGGGTACTGCAGTAGTCTCTTTAAAAAAGTATACCTTTTTATTCAATGAACAGGTTTGAGACTTACACCTTACAAAATACCATAGGTATCTAAAAGAAAAAAACAGTGGAATTTCCTTTTCTTATTGAAAGTAGACATTATAAAATAACCTCTTCAGCTATTTTTCACTCGTTTTTGTTAATTTTTAGGTTACTGTCAGATGAAACATGCACTAGTTCTTTTCTGAGTCAGGCTCTCTGAGAGTGAATTAGTGTAGGTGGAACCAATAATAACTCCAGGGAACGCTATGAAAGCAGTATCATATAAAGGTGCCTCAACACCTCTGGAGATACATTCTGTGTCAGATCTCCTTCATTATTGCTGCTTCTTTGAGTACCACAAGCAAAACTGGGCCTAGAGGAGCCTCTCCTGTCACACCATTGGCTCATCTTAACCTCAGCTCAAAGTATTGCCCAGCATTTGAGGCTGTGCTGGCCCAGATCTCAGTGGCTGCCCCAATTTGGCAGAATTCAGAGATACCAGAACAACCTCAAATCTAACAAATGTGGGGCTCACAGAGAAATTGTATTCCTTCTGTTGAACACTGGAATAGGTGGGCAAAGGTCTCAGGAATCTTGAGAAAGACTGGAAGCTTGACCACTTTTCCCAGCCATGTTTGAGAAGTGCAGTAAAAGGCAGCAAAAGTCTTGCTGTGACCTCTCCTTGTATGGTACACCATGAGCCCTACACCTGCAGTGTCTCCACTAAGATCACCACATGAATTCAGCTGCTTTCCAAACAACAAGCTCAGCTGGACTGAGATTACCTCTGGTAAAGCACAGGAAGCCCTAGCAAACCAAGCTTTGACTCCATAATGTCTTCTACGAATGTGTTGGTTATTGCATTGACTTACAGACTGTTCTGCAGTCTGTGAACAGACATAGTACTGTTAACAGTGATCTTAGGTATCTTTTCCAAACTAAATGATTCTATCATTCTCTGTGTGAGGGGAAGGAGAAGAAGGTGGGTAGGAAAGATGGAAAGGGAAAGCAAAATTATGAAATAAATTTGTTTAGCATTTAAATATCACAGTGATGAATATAACCTCAACAGGAGAAGCCCACGGAACTCTTCAAGTATTTTAGGGTGTGAACCCACTTAAATGGTTCACTGGAACGTGTTCCCAAATTTGTTTATCTATTTAGCAAAGCAAAGCATTAATAAATACTGAGGGTTTTTTTAAGAAGTCAAGTAATTAAAAGAAGAGTTCACTGTACAAGTGAACCAGTTATAATCTTGAAACAGAATGGTGAAGCCAGTGATAATTAGCCAGAGAAGGGAGTCGCCAGGCCAAATATACATCTCAAAGAGCTACAGTATAATTCCATGAACAATAAAGACAAATAACCTTATAAATTTTGCAAGGTTCTGAAATAGTTGGGATTGGCAGTTTGGCTTTGTTGTTTCAGTTGGGATTTTTTGGGTTTTTTTGAAATTGCTTTGACTTTCTCCCATTGAAATCAACTTTTTCACTGACTTTCCTGGAAGTTTAATCTTGAAAGTTGCAATTCGTGTGGAAGTGTTGGAAAACCATTAATGTGTGAAGTAGCAAGGCACAGAAAGAGACTGTGAAAATGTAACTGTTCTATGCTACTCTTTACTACTGTTTGGTAAATAACTTCCAAAGATACAGGAAATGTTTTGGTGTTTCCAGTTGAAATTTTAAAATTAATCCATTAACTAAGGGAGGTAATATATATTTTCATTTTTAAATGGTGCATACATATATAGATATAAAAATGAGATTAATTGTTACATATACGACAGACTGAAATCTGTCTCTATCTCTCTCTATATAAATGTGTTTCCCCTTCTGAAGTAAGCAAACAACAGCAAGATTCTATCTGATGGGATGATTATTCAAATTCAGGCATGTTTTTCCAATGCTGCATATGTTTTGGAATAGTCTTATTTAGGTACAGATCTGATTTTCAAATCATTTATTATACACTTTTGCATCAAATATTTTTAGAAAAGGAGAAGCACCTGCATTTAACTATGATCAAATGAAAATGCCTATACTGGTGTTACCACTCAAAGTTGTTTTGCATTAGAAAGTGCAACAGCTTTTTCCTCTGTTTTTCCATCAGGGAAGCTCTTTCTGTAAGATCTCACATTCATTCAAAAGCATAGTTCAGACACACTAACTGGCTGACCCAACACCTCATTTACTTAAAAAAAAAAAAAAAAGTGTTTTCATGCTTGTTTCTGTAGCTTGGATTTGAGTCTTTATCACTTTGCTCCCTTTATCCTACTGGTTTATTCAACCTGACAAACCTTCGGGGTTTTTTTCCTTTTGATTCAGTACAGTTGAGAAAACCCTCTTACAGTGTGTCAATTTTAATATTTGACTTATTCACCAATACACAAACAAGTATATCAAGGTCTGCCTTTGGGGAAGCTGCAGATGCAGTTGTTGATTCTGTACTTGTAGCAGCCTCTGGGTAGCTCGGCTCAGGCTGATGAACTTACCTGCTCCCTCAGACTACTCGTTTCTCTCTCTCCTTCACCCTCCTCATTGTCTTCTTTCTGACAAGGCTTGGTGCTGCTGCCTCAGTGAGCTGGGACTTGTTCTGGTCCCATAGAAAGGTTTATGGACCAATAAATGTCTGGAATACTTTCTGAAATCCTTTTCCGCCAGTCTCCAGGGTGAACTAATAATGCACTGGATAGAAAGTCTCAAAAATTAATTTTTAAAAAAGGGAGGTTCAGTGTATTTAACGTCACTGCTTGTTGTTTCTATTAATTGACTAGAGATGGAATTTTCCTTAGTTTTATCTTCATTCATGAAAACTGAATTTTAGATGTGCTTAATTTACCGTTTCCCATGGGTGGAAGGGAGTGGAGTCACTTTGATGCCTCAGAGCATGGGGGCTGGTCCAGCTTAAGCCGGGTTCCCGAAAAACAAAGGAGTTTAAACTTTCCAATAAGCACTCAAAAATTTCCTCAGACATGAATAGGGACAACAAGACTTAGTACCCGAGGGGAGGATACATTAAGCAGCGCTTTTTTTATTTCCCTTGTAATTGTGATGTGAAGAGCACTGTAGAAATGTGAAGTGCTGCAGTCACAGCTCTTCTCCGAAGCAGCAGGGTCACCTGCCTTTCTGCTTTGAGGCAAAACACACAGCTATGGTTTGTTTTTCCTTGTGGCTCCTACAAAGACTGTTGTCATATTTTATACAGAGAGCAGATGTGAACATTTTATTTTTAAACATTTTCCTTATAAATGAAAATTTAGTATATAGTCATACCTCCGACTGGTCCATATTACTGAGTATTGCCATAAAGATGAAAATTCAGGAAATCACTAAAGGTTCTATTTTTGAGGAATATTTTTGATATTCAAGTAATGACTTTTCTATTCTAATAAATGTGCAGTTTTCCTTACTCACTTCTCTTATCTAGTAGTTTGTGTAAAACTTGTTAAAGTGTTTCTGTAACAGAAACCTAGATGAGCTATGGTTTTAGGACATTCTGTATTCAAGTGTATTCCGGGTTTTTTACTAGTTTATTGTTTGCCCATTTATCTCATCATACCAAAATTACAAAATGAATCCACATTACCTCAGGCAGTGGATCCAATGACTTTTAAGAGCACTGATGTTTAGCAAAAACTGCTTCTGTTGTAGCTAGAAAAATGCATAAATAAAGGCACATGCAAATCAAGTATGAGCTCTTGCAAGTGACTACTGTCTAGAATAATGCCATCACCATCTACAGAGACTCACGATTCCTAGAAAACCTTTGAACTGATATTGTGAGGTAGATGGGTTACAAGGGACAGTGCAGTCAATGGGAAAGTGATCACACATAGCTGTGTGTTGTGCATGAGCATCTATCTGCACTTATGTACTTGGGAGGTCTGGAATTGCATTTACATAACACTTGTATAAATACCCTTGCTTGTAAGCCTGTCTTTTTTAAGAGTTCAGTATGAAACTGCTATAAGATAATGGTTCCCTTTTGTCATCAGAAATTCTATGACATGCATAAAATAATCATTCACAAAATTTTAGCTTGGCTGTAAAATTTTCTGTTGTTGAAACCTGGCTTATAGAGAAGTAATTAATTTTGCTCAATTGGATTTTATAAAAATGCTCTTTCTGATTGTAACAGTATGAGATGTTTGATGTAATTTAACTGTGGATTTCTGAGGAGGGTTTTACTGTCTGAGATAGAGTTGCCTATTCTCAAGCAAGCAAACTATTATACAACGTTATGTTTTGTGCTACTGTGTAATGAAATGCTATAATTGATACAGGTCTTTACCACACTGACTATCATACAGTACAATATAAAATAAATTACCAGAAAAGAACACCATTTTTCTAATCCTAGATGATTATATAAAGCATTTTGAATTGTTGCATTTTAAGTAAGTGACAATTACTCTCTCCATATTCACTTGATTCATGAACAGTGCAATTTCCAAGCATTTGTATTTGGTTAACAGAGCTCAGAGAAAAAGCCCCATAACAAACCGTCAAGTGGCTATAAACCAGATCCTTCCATGCTGACAGACTAATTAATCTGATCAGTCTTGAACACCAGTGTTTGCCACCTTCAGTGGTCACCTGTAAATGCTCCCCAGATGCCCCAGGGCTTCATGCTGCTCTCAGCAAAGCCAAAGGCAAGATCTTTACTGATCCTGGCTTTTAGAAAATCAAGTAGCACTGGCTCCGTACCTGTCACCTTCCCACAGAAACAAATGCAACATGGTAAGCTGGGAATCTGCTCCTCAGGAGCTGAATCACTGGGTTCCTAAACATGAGTGCATGTCATTTTGTCTGTCCTCCCAGGAATGGTTTGGGAGCCAGAGGTGGAACCTGACCTCCTGTCAACTTCCTTGGCATGCTTGAAATGGGCTTTGCAGAGCCTTGCAGCCTCCTGGGGCCACACAGAGCTCTGTCAAGAGTACCAATAGGTAACTTCAAACTGGACTGTTCTATGCACAGAAGTTAAGTGATAGGGATTGAATTGTCATGCTCTAGTGTTCTGAGGTCATGTAGAGTGTTAATAGCACCATTTTCTAAGAAAATCTGCAAGAAAATCACATCCAAGACAATTAAAATCCAGCCAACTAACGAAACAAGCTGCAGTCAAAAATGCTCATGAAGCAACAAATACTGTAAATAGAGGGGATCTAGGGTTTTCAGGAATTTTTAATTTTCTCTAGTTCATGAACAGTCTTTCTCAAATTCATGCTGCAGGTCACAGCAACAGGCTGGTAATGTTTTCCCATTTGAACAAAATATCATATATTAAGGCAAAAGAAGCTTGTATTTAATTCCTGTCATCCTGAGAACACAGAAAATTTCTAGCAATATGCTACTGGGAATAATACAAAAACCATAAAATCAAGAAATAATTTTCACATTTATTTATTTATTTTCACAAAACTATCTTTAAATATTTCTTATCAAATTATGAGCAGGAATTCCTGCTCTAGAAGTAACAACCTAGAGCGTCAGATGTTCTCTGGTAGATCTTTCCAACCCAAACCTGCTTAGCTTTTAAGATTAGACAAGATCAAGACTACTTTGACAAGGAAAGCCATCTGTTTTCAAGGATCTAGCTTCTATCTCTTCAAACACAACTCAGTGTGGACTCCTGCAATTTATTAATCCTAGGATAAACCCCTAAGTCTGCAATATCATTATTTGACTTCTTTATACCATTAGCTTGAACATTTTATCAACCACTGTGCAGGTAACAGTCAAAAAGCTAAGGAGATTTGCCAGCCTCCTTAATTAATATCTCCTTTCTTTCATGTTATCAGGACTATTAGCACAGACATAAGCACTTTCTGTGTGTGGGCAGTTTAGAGGATAAGATTAAAGACTGGCACGTGTTTTTGACCCTTTCAATACCTGGGACTCATGTTGAAGATTTTGCCTGTGGCAGTTTGGTTTTGAAACTGGTCCATACATTCACTCACATATGCACACACAGATGTGTGAGCATGGCCACACACAATGCTATTTTGTTATTTTTAAGTTTGTTATTTCTTCTTCAGAAAGGGGACAGATGAAGACTCTGCTCAAGCCAGGTGAAATTGGTTTGAGTTTGCTGGTTGTTTTTTTTCTCAAACCAAACAGGTCTGGAGTTATCTCAGCCCTCAGAATTTATGTGCTGGATTTAACAGGGAAAAAGGCTTTTTCTCAGTCAGACAACTCCAAATTGGCTAAGTGGCTGGATGGATGTTAATAAAACTTCCCTTTCGTTGGCAAAATGATTGTGTCTGGTCCCAGTTGGAGAATGATAAATCAGTGTGAAAGCTACTTTCCTCAGAAAGTTGTAAGTGACTGAAAATAAGGGTTTAGAATGTAAGTGCCATGTTAGTTGTGGGTTTCAGAGTGTTACTCTTATGATTGTGCAATCCACCTACTAAAAGCATATTTAACTAGATGAAATAGATAAACCTTTTTATATATGCACGAATATAGAGTTGACAAATCCACCACCATTAGTTCTTACAGTGTACTTTCCTGAGAAGCTTTAGAGTACTCGCAGAGGTCATTCATGTTTCACACATTATTTTGTGAGTTATCAGACCTTTTTGCCTGAGCAGAGCAGGTGTTTGTGCTCTGCCATGCTCTCTGCCTAGAAGACAACAGGTGAGTTAGGGATTTCAGTTTTTAGGCTTTTCATTTCTGTGTCTTTCCAGATGTCTTTTTGAAGAAATGGAAATACCTGAGAGAAGAAACCAAACCCCACCTGGCCACAGCCTCCTTTCAGGTGGTTGTAGAGAGCAATAAGGCCTCCCCTTATCCTTCTTTTCTCCATGCTAAACAAACCCAGCTGCCTCAGCTGCTCCTCACAGAATTTGTGCTCCAGACCCTTCACCAGCTCCATTGCCCTTCTCTGGGCAGGACAGGACTAAAGAATGTGTCCAGCTTAGAGAGAAAATAGCTCTGGTGGAAGGATGCCAGAAGAAGACAACTGCACCACTACAGGCTAACTGGCTTGGTGCACCAAACATGCTTCTTGCAGAATGGCAGTGCAGTAAGGCCATAGCACATGCAAGGAGGAATACCAGTGGTGTTCGTTTAGTACCACAACTTCCATTTAAAACTGTCTGGAAAGTGGGGAGGGTAACTGCTGTTTGTAAGGGACATGTTTCAAAGATGATCTCCAGATCCTCAGCACAGAGGGTAGGTTTTGAGGACTACAGGAGAGCCTTGTGGCTGTATGGTGATTAACCACAGTTTTCTGGGTCCTTTTCAAAAAATTCACTGGGTGATGCCACTGTGAGAGGATAGATTGCAATCTCTCAATGACTGCACGCAAACTTCCTCCCCAAAGGCGCTCCGGTGAGTTTGATATTATAGAAGTGATCTTCAATGAGTGCAAACCCAAGAATTTTTCCAGTGTTCAGAACACCTTAATAGGACCTTTATATTTACCAACTTAGTGTCTTATAGATAGAATGTGTTGGTCAACATAGCTCCAGTGGCGTGCCAAAGCAGTGTTGATTTACTCCACATAAGCACCTGACTTGGCAGTCCAAAGAACAGATGAATAATCAAGCAATCTTGTTCCCAGGTAGGTGTTTTCTGCTACCACTTTAGAAAAGCACTAGGAAAGCTTATTTGTTTTATCATTTGGTGATTATTCTGCCTGGCAATGGCAAACATCCTGTGTTAAGTCTGACAAGAATTAACTTGTTCTTTGCAAATATTGGTGCTTTCCTTCATGCTCCCCCCTGATAAAGGTAGTCTGACTTTGATATTGCTTAAAGTAGTCATAGTCTTTGTTCTTCAGAAATGATAAAGCATTTCTAATTCTGAGTTTTATAATACTACAATATGGAGAGACAGATTTTATCTTAATAACATCTATATTATGATAAAGAACCAGCTACATGACAGGAAAGCGAACATTTCAGTTCATCTACAATTCTCCATCACATCAAAAGACACTACATGTGAGAATGATATGCAAAAACTTCCCATTATGCAGTTTGGAAACACATATATTTATTCCAAATGAACCAGTATTGTTAAGAGTAACCTGAATGGTTGATCTAGTTAGTGTTTCACAGCCTGAATTGATACTTTAATTACAGTGTAATAAGATACTGATCTAATTTCTGCACATCTCCAAAGATATTTCTGTGAGCAAGATGCTGGATGCAAATAGCTGCTCTTGACACAAATCATAACACAAACACTATCCCTTCCAGCTATGTTGGGACACCTGAACTGTTGTTAGCGTTTAATGGAACCAGTGACAAAATAGGATAAACTCAATGTGAAATCTACCTGCACAAGTAGGTAATAATTTCTGTGAAGAAATGGAGACTCAGGATGAACCATTCCTCACCCCAAAGAGAGAATTATTTATTATGTATCATTTATTCTGCATAGAACAACATAATAACCAAAGTCTGCCACACCTTCCTGTAATAGAAGATGTGAAAATACAGAGAACAGGCCATATTCCTGTGAGCTTTTGCTTAATGTGCACATTGGTAACTGCATGCTCATATTTTATAAATGGCACTCTCTCACACTCATTCATATAGGTGAAATATATACTCATACGTATTTATGTTGGGCCCAATTCTGCCTACCTTGCTCATAATGAGGAGCATCTTACCCTGCTGTAGTCCTACTGAACTCAAGCAGAGATAATGCTCCTTTTTCTGAGTATGGGTGGCAGATTCTACCTATATATAGCACATCTATATTTATCTCCATTTAAAGTGGTTAATTTAGCTCTGTATTGCTGAATTAAATATAAATTATCTGCTAGCACAAAAGCAGCTTGGGAGTAATTACAGCCCTGTACCTTCCCTCCTGCCCCCCCAAATACACTAAATATCAATGTGTAATATGCAAATCCTAGGGTTTTTTTTTTTTTTACACTAACCAAGTCAAATTCTTAATACCAGATGAGAAGAAAATCATAGCTTAACATACTCCGGTAGATGTAATAAATAATGAACAGCACTAACAGCTTAACATCATAAGGAAACAGATGGAAAACTTCCCTCCAGAGATCATTGCATCTAGTATTAGAGAATGAGTTTCTGGACGTGCACAGGGTGAACAGTTCAAGTCTGAATTACAATGAGGTTGGTAACACTTTTTTATTATAAATGTAGGAATTTCATGTCTTCCTTTTAGAAAGTACTGCTATTATAGCATTCATCTGTTTCACTGAAGACATGAAAAGCAAAAGGCAAAATCTTAAGCCGCTAAAGCGTGCATAGCACAATCAAATCAAGATCTCTCTCTGGGAGTACCTTGGCTGGGTTTGCAGAATACAGCAGGACTGCAATGCCATCATCTGTCCAGGAAATGAAACAGAACCCAGCGTGGAAGCCAACTCTTCGCTTGCAGTGTTTATCTACAGCACTGAAAAACCTTATTGAGGCAATTGCTGCTGTACTTGTAGGTCAATGACTACTACATATTTAGAGAATTATAACAAAACACTGTCCAATCTGTTTCACTGATAACATTTCTACATAAAGTGGCTTGGCTGTACATTCAAAGTTCTTTCAAACTGAGAGAACGAGGAATGATGATTTCTCTGGAAAGTGAGGCACATCTGTTTAGTCTGAATAGGCCACTCTAGAGAAGTGAACCAATTATCATATTTTTCATGCATTTGTTTACTTTTCTTTTTTTTTTTTAGTAAGTCGTGTTCAAGTAATGTATGCACACTAAATCACTGGAAGCAGCTCAGCTAAAGGAAGATGTCCTGCTTAAATCCCTCAGCTACATGGTCCTCAGTGGGCATTTGAGCACGTGGATAGCTTCTCTTAACTTTTTGATACGAATTTGTGCACTTCTGTGCAGCATGGATTACTACACATTCCTGCCTCTCTCATCTGCCATCAGAAAGGTCTCCAAGAGTGACACAAAGCTCCACCTCTAGATAGACCCTCTTTCAAGTGTCATTATAGCAGCATCTATTTGCTGTGTGTGCAACTACATCCCATTTAGAGTTTTGAGCAAAATAATGAAACTTTTCAAGAAGAAGAAATTTTTCTCCCTGCTTCCTTCCTCCATCCTCTTCACACACACACACATGCATACACACACTTTACAGACAACAAAAGAAGCACATAAACTAAATGCTTTATTCAAGGTCTCACAATCCATTTCAGCAGAGCATGCCCAAGCCAGCCCAGCTCCTGTCTGCTCTCTCAGCTATTAGATAACATTGCTTCGAGGATCAGATGGATGCAGAGAGCACTGATTTCTACTATAGCTGAAAATATATGAACATCATTGAAACTTGTATTGATTTTCAAGCCAAAACTTCTAGATGACTAAAACTCTGGGGCAGCTGTGGGGTCAGCCAGAACACCTTTGGTAATAGGGTGAGGAGCGGAAGCTGATATTCTCCTGACAAACTTGCTAAGCTTATAAATGTCTAGCACTCATTACATTATACACAAGGGTAGCCAATCATTTCAGGATGCTGTTCCAAGATCCAAATTACTTCCAAATGCAGGACTATACAGAAATAAATGGAAGAGGTCCCGTATTGGAATATAAGAGGCACCAAAGGGTTATTTCAATAAGAAGACTGCTGAATAATTTTGTATTGCACGGTTTGGTCCTCAATCAAATAACTCTACAGCACCCACAGTCCGTTGGAAAATGGAGAGCTAGTGATGTACTTGCAGAGACTGGCTATAAAACAGTGAAATAAGAAGTGGAAAATAACTTTCTGAAATAATAATAAAAAAACCCCACAACCCAGACATTTTCTGGGATGCTAAGACAGCTAAAAATCTCACCCCTGTGTGCACACCTGAGCAGCATCTGAAGAGATGCAAAGTTGCAGGGCTGTGGAACAAGTAAGCTGCTGGCAGGCAGAGTTTAGCATTTCCCCCCTGCCCCATCACAGGAGGCAGTGCTGGCAGCAATGAGCTGCAGGCATGGGCACAGGCAGGAGGCTGCCAAGGACAGCAAACCCACTGTGATCCCCCTCAGCACTGGACAAGTGGACATGTTGTAGATAGGAGGGAAAAGGGGTTGAAAAAGGAATTTTGCCACCAGGGTTGAAAACAGATGCCCAACAAAAGAAGCTGCCCAATTTCTCCATCCCCTCCTCATTCAGGCTTTTATTCTTGCTTTCCATCTCACATTACCCCATCTCCTGCTAAAGAAGTCCCCTGGCCAAGCGTAGCTCCACCTGGGGACAACAGTCTACCTCAGTGGCTGAGAAGCTTGAATGAGAGACTTATAGAACAAGTTTCACCTAAAACTAAATGCAGTCGGTGAGTTTTGTATTAAACCCTGTCATGAACTTCAGGATCGTGTCCAAAATCTTGCAGAATGAGATAATTGATTAGATTCTGCTTAAGGTCCCATTTTTCTTTTGACCTTCACTAAGTTAAACTAGCATCTTTTCTGTGCTCTTCACTGAAGGCCCTAGAGTGATTCCAGGTCACCATATTCACTGCATGCCATGCTTTTTGGCGCATCAGCTAACTTGGGATGGCACAAAATTTCTTTACAGTTTTCTCTGGTATAACCTGCTTTGCCTGCCTGTATGGGATTGCTGCTGAAAACTAGGATGATAGCCAAATAAGCTAATATGGGGGGAAAAAAAGTGGAGTATGGTGAGAAGCAGAATACCAGTTTGATGCTGGCAGCCCAGATTTGTTTCTTCCTCACACTTCCCCTGCATTTGCCTCCATTTGGCACCCTCTCTGTCCTCATTGCATTTTTGCAAGGACTTCCTCACACCCTTGGTAGCTTTTAACAAAAATTAAAAAAAAAAAAAAAAAAAAAGAAAAAAAACACCCCACAAAAACAAAAAAAACCCTTCAGAGGTCTTTTCTTTACCCTTCCCCTTACAGCTACTTTAATTTTGTTTCTCCTGCAAATTCAGAGGCCAGCTAAATTTTTTAAGTGCAGGGCTGGGGACTTTGCAAGAGATCCACAAGAAAGTGATGCTTGGGAGCTTATCCAGAAACCTTGCTTGGCACAAGAAGAAAAATTTCTCCTGGTGCATTTGAGGCTTTTCAAGGAAACCACATATTTTGCGTTTGAGGTTTGCTCATGACCTTTCTCTTTTCCTTAAGCTATGACATATTACCTGACTGTAGCTGTATTTGCCATTTATTAACTTAAACCCCTTTAAAAGTGAGGCACTTCCTATACAACTTTGGGAAACCAGAAATGACCAGAGGGAATGCTAGGCTGAAGGCTGAAACAAAAGACAGCTTGTGTTGTGGGGGGGATCTTGATCCAAGCAGAGCCTTGAAGTTATCACCTGAGTTACTAAGAAAGTGAGGTTTGAACCTCTAACCAGGTGGATTTGCACCCTCCAGCATACATTGCATCAGTCAAACATGTGCATGCTGTTGGGCTGTGGCCACCAAGACTGAGAAAGCCAGATCAAGGGCCAAAGGCAGAGGTCATACTGGTATGAGCAGTTTCTCTGTGCATGAGCTCTGGGACTGATTCCTTCATTATTTTGCAAAAAAAGATGTTGAGAGGCACAAAAAAAATCAAAAGTGAAGCCAGGAACACTAGCACATATTTTTCTTTAATGAAGACCAAATTCAAAGAAATTGAGAAACTAAGCTGCTAGCCTTCATCAAGTGCTCAGGTTGGCTTCATAGACTCAAATCAATTCGAAGTATTTGGCAGCCATTAAGTCACAACTAGCCCATACTATTAATAAAAATAACTGCCTACAGGGTTCTCTATTTCCAAAGCTCTTTAGTATTATTATCGTTAATATTAAATATTTATGTCACCATAGAGCCCAGAGGGAATAGACAGAATCAACTCCCCGTGCACCAGGCTCTCCCAAGTGCACAAGGCATAAGCTCCTATATGTATTTAAGTTGTGTTACTTCCCAGCTCGCCTTCCTGACCCCGCTCGTTGCTTCTACGTGGCCAGTGAGCACTTTAAGAAATGCCCAGCCAGAGAGGGTTAAGCACCACCACCCTCTATCCACGCTGTCAGCCGCTGTCCATCTCCTTCCATCCTCTCCCACACCCTTTCGGCACCCCCCCGGTGCCCCTGCTTTCCAGTCACGCCTCTGCCATCAGAGTCTGCCACACTCCGCAAGCCCCCGCGCTCCTCCCCTTGCTGGGGGCTCCGCCACCATATGCCGCCCGTGATTTCTCAGTCCGAATTTCCCGAGGGAGCGCGGGAGCCCATCTGATGCGGCCGCGCCCGGGGCCCTGAGCCGCCGGTAGCGGAGCGATGTGTGCAGGGCCCCCCGCGCTCTCCGCGGGCAGAGCGCTCCCCGCAGCAGCGCGCCCCGCGCAAGGCGCTCACTCCCGTGCGCCGCTTACCCCGCTCGGCCTGCGGAATAAATGATGCTGAAGAAATTCGCTGTCAGCGGCCTCTCTCAGATAGTAGCATAGAGTAAGATAAAACCTGCCACTTTATGTCAAGTCACACTCGTCGAATACGGATTTAGTAATAGTAATACTTATCTTTTATGTAGCACTTTACATTTTCCAGTTGCTGCACAGAGATTAATTAATCACTCAGACATATATAAGCCAGGCCTGAAGCACATGTTAGAGGACTGACAGATGCCTGCTCAGCTGTGAAAGCACAAAGGTGACTGTGTGACCTGCACAGGCACAGGTATGCTTAGTTGGATCACACTGTGATCTGCTTGGATTTGAGTGGAACTAGGGGGACTCTGAAGCTTTCTATTTTCCCCTTTCACCCACTAAAAAAAACAAGTGTAAGCAAACACCAACCATTCTGCCATACATCCTGCAAACCCTTTCTTGCCACTAGAGTAGTTACTGTCTCTGAGGCTGGGAAATGAGAGACAAAGATGGATGGGTTTGTATCTCACTTTCCATTAATTCTTGCTGCCAGTGGTGCCCCATTGAGAGCTTTCTTTGCCACGCCTTGGACATCCACCCCCCTGTGCTGTCCCAACCCTTGCTGGGCATCTTCTGAAATCCCTCTGTGTGGTGGAGAGGAAGGTGATGTTTCTGACAGGGATACAGGAGACGGCCCCCAAGCACACATCACACCATCGACTGACAGCACTCCTCCAGCATGGCTGCCCAGCTGCTCTGACTGCTGCTTCAGACATACTTCCTGAGTTAAGCCAAGCCTGGATAATTGGGAATTGGAACCAACTCAAACATGAGCCAGCAGACGAGGGATCATGTTGTTCTCTGAATTGCCCGTTGACAGTGAAGAAAAGCATTTGCAGTGAAGCGCTGCTGCCATCCAGACAGGAGCATTGGCCAGCAGAGCCACTCACAGCTTTGAGAAAGCACCAGTTTTTGTCTCAAACTGGTTTTGTGAGGCTCTTCTTTCCCCAGACTACCCCTGAAGCAGCACAAAGGCAGACTGGGGAATTGCAGTGAGGACGTGCCCAGCGTCATCTTAGCTTGTCATAAACTAAAAAAATAAAACCCAAATCAACCAACCCCTACAAGAAACCACTGACATCTTTATACTTAGGGACTTTCTTTTTTGACATCCACATTCCTAATATCTTCAGAGAATGCAGGGATGCATTAATATGCGCATATGGGATTACTCCTACCCTTATGCCTGTCATATACTTGCTATGTGGAGAAAAATCTTACACTGAGCATGGGTAGGATACTCAGATGAGCTAAACTTGAAGCCTTCACAAAATGCAATGTGGGCCTTTGAAGAGTCAGTTGAATTAAGAGTCAGAAGTGTTTTGAAATCAATAAATGTGGAGTTCTTTTTATTTGTTTTTTAGTTTCTGAGTCCCTAAGTCATAATTTCAGGGTATTTATACTCAGTCAAAAGGACTAGCAGTCCAACTGGTATTTGAAGTGGAAGATTAAATCCTTCCACAATCAAAGACCCCAGCAACTGAGATTTTTTTTTTTTTAAAGCTCATTAGCCAGAAGCTTGTAAAAAACCTGGCAACACTGCTATGAGACATTAAGTTTTCAATTTTTTGACACTGTGCCTGTTTACATTTGTATTCATGTAAGTTTTCTTGCATTTAATCTAAGTGGCACTTCTGTCATCCACAGGTACTTTCCTATCTTGCATTTACTGTCACCAAAATCTCTCCTGTGACAGACCATGGAGTTGCCCCAGGTTCTTAATGGTTCCCAGTGACCCTGCTGGTGGAAATGTGATTTTACACTGAAAGCAAGGTTGCAGCACCCTAAACTATGCTCCAAGCACCTTGAGGTACCTTGTCATATCTTTGTTGGGCAGCCACTGCACAGATGTATCTCCTCCTCTTTGCTGAGGCTCAGACTGACCTGCTGTGCAAGTCAGAGATGTGAGTCACTGAGCTGGCACATCACTTTCGTCTTGGTGTTTCTGAATTATCCCTCATTTTTGGAGCAAGGAGATGACTGTATGCTGCAACATTACAAATGGAAAGTTAAGTGCCTAAAAGCCATCAAAGAAAAATGCTAGATTGTAAACATAGTGCAGAGTCAGCCTTGCTGTGCCTCGAGCCTCCTCTTGTGTTTGCTTAGCCCTGATGAGGTGTGATTTAACACTGAGACTTGGGACCTGTGACCTGATACATGGGCATGTCCCAACACTTCCCAGGGAGGGCAACACTGGGGACTGCATCCAGGTTCAGGCTCTGTGATTCTTGGGAAGGCACCTGAGGCACTGCTTTGCTCTGTGAAGGTGAGCAGCTCCTGAAGCCCCAGGAGGTTATGCACCAGTGCAAGGCCACTGTGCTTACCCTGTGTATACTGACCCATGCTTAGCTCCTGATATCTTGGAGGAAGCACAAAGAGCCTGATTCAGGACATGCTGCATTCACAGGAACTGGTCTATAATATTTTCAAAATGACCAGATAGCCAGTTTTGGTTTTTCACCTTGTAACTAAACTGTTGTTGTATCTGGACTTTCAGAGGAAAAGCAATAATTTTTTCTGAACTTGCTTTAATCAAAATTGTTGTTGTGGATGGAGAATTAAAGTGAGTATGTAGGCCTGTGCTCTGACATTTTTCCAGAGTCAGAGCTCCAAATCAAAACCTCTTAGGTTATACTCAGAAATGACCGTATTGTGACCCTTGTTTCATGTACAAAAAATAACCAATCCCCCCTCCCCCCCTCAAAAAAAACCCAAAAAGCACAAAATAGAGGAGGGTCCCTTTCAAGAATATTGCTGTGTTTCAACAATGCTTAGCAGAAACAAATGTTCCTTGTGTCTTTTTCCCCCCATGATGAATATCCCCCCAAGACTGACAGTCAGATTTTGTAAAGTCCTTATTATCGCACTTCACTACATATCAGGATGAATGAAGAGAGCTGTGCAAACACTGCAGATATCTTTTCTTTATTACAGCTGCAGCCACTCCCCAGAGACATTATTAATGTCCACAGCTCTTGTAGAGAGGCAGTGTACGCTGGCATCTGATTGCTATTCAGATCAGCATCCTCCTCTGTCTGTCTGTGAACCAGCACATTAGTAGGTACATAAAGGGCTCTCGCTGTGGGCTGGACAAGTTCCTAGGGCCTCTGTCATGAAAAGATAATGGCAGCATGATTGCAAAAATTTTCTGGAAATTGTGCTAAGCCAAAGCAAAATAAAACCCAAGGTGCAGGATGCATTTTTCCCAGGCAATTTATTATTTATCACTGCTTAGCAAACCCTTTGTTCTTGTGTATGGCAGTTACTCTCTGTTTATAGCTCACTTGGGTGTATAATTCAAAAAATATATATATATAATGTTATTCAAGAATGTAGGGGTAAGTCTTGTTCCCTGGACCAGATCCAGGCTTGACAAGGGGCAGTTATTTGAGAAATGAAGTTTCAAAAAAACCCAGCCCACAGAGTGTACATTCACTGCTGCCTCGAGCTTTCTGCAGGGAGAAACCTGATGCATGGAGTCAACAGCCAGAAGTATTTCATGGATCAGAGGAGGCTCCTGTCCTGCCAAAACTAGAGCTGCCTACCAGTGGTTTTGAATTACACATTGGCAGGAGCAATTAAGCAGCCCATAAGGGCAGCACCTGAGAACAGGACCTGGGTGAGGGCTGTGGGTCTGCCTTGCCTGCAGCCACGGAGCCCTGTGTGCTGGAGAACAAGCACCCACCACTCCAGCCTCATGCCAGCTGCTTGAATCCATGATAAATGGATCTGCAGTAAATCAGGCCCCATAAAATCCTACACACAAGCCTATACACTGTTCTGGCATGAAGCAGGCAGCATGCCCACTAAGTGCCCATTCCAACTGGAAAGTACTAAATACCTATTCTCTTATGATACACCTGCATACTTGGCACAGTCACATGTCAGAGAAGAAAGCAAAAAAGATATTCAGCAGTGGAGATTTGAGTTCACACAAGAGAATCAGGAAGAGACAGGTGCTTAAGGAAAGAGAAGAATGTAAATACCCTGCTGTCTTGTTCCAAATCAAATCACAGGCCATGGTGGGTCCCTCACAAGAACAAACCTCCAAAATAAGCTACTTCATGTAGATGTTTTAAGATAAAAGTAGTGCATGGCTCTGTAAATGCATCTCACGGACACCAGGAGATGCTCTTGGAAATGCAGAAAGAGAGCAAAATTGCCTAGCTAGTGACAGTCCACAGGGAACCCGGAAAATTGATTTTTTTAGGGAAATGATGTCTATATACGTGAGACATGCAGAACTGTGATGTGTGTGAGTGTGCAGCTGTGGTCCTCAGAGGATGCTGGAGAAGCCCATATCCATACCCCTGCAGGAATGTGCTCAGAATTAAACCAGGCACTGCAGCTGGAGCAGACAGGAGGAAGTGTCTCATCCCTTCTATCGACCGAGGCCGTGTGCTCATCACTGAACAGTTTTTACAGCAGGCCTTCAGTGTGCACATAGATCAAGAATGACAAAATCCATGGCTACGTTCCCTTATCTGGAGCCCCCACAGTAAGTGCTAATCGTGATCATCAGCCTGGACCTGCTTTGCCTCACTGATGCACTTAGAAGGAAGGCAGTCTCCCTGGAATTTGTTGGCAGAACAGTATCTTTGCCCAGCTTTGTGCATCCCGACACCGAGGTCTCACACAGTGTGAAAAGCTCCCTGGCTTAGCAGGAGCACTGCCCTTCCCCTCGCTGCCTGCTCCATGGCCTGGAAAGCTCTGCCAGCCGCAGGGGAGGTTACCTGACACGCTGCCAAGGCACCTGCTTTGAGACCTTGTCACTGCCTGAGGCTGCCACCTCCTGAGCCCTGCGCAGACATGACTTGCCCTTTCGCTTGCTTTCCTTCCAGAGGAGGACAGGGAGGCACGTTGCTGTGCAGATTTCCTTCTAGCTGTTCTAGACACTTTGCAGCAAGAGGCACCATCTCCTTCCATTAAAACAAACCTGAGCTCTCAATGAGCTCTGGCAATGACCTGATTCTCTGTAATGTTGTGGGTTGTCAGGGCAGAGATGCAGAGCATCTGCTGCAGAGAAGGGACTCTTGACTCACAGAATATCCAAGGTAAATACCTACTTTTCAGTGAAAGCAGATTTTTTTCCATGAACCAAAGCCTTACTGTATTTCACACCTATATAAAACTGCCTCTTCTGCCCCTTGGTGTATGGAAATATGCTCCTGTGGGGATCTTATGAAAACATTCAGGAAATCTGAAAAAACTGTTTTGTCTGCTTCATGACAAAGATACACTGCCTCTAGATGCTACCAAGAGTTGAGCAGCAATATCAAACAGAGTATTTTCAATTGCATGTCCACATCATGAAATCACATTACATAAGGAAGAACTTCTTCACTGTGTGGGTGACCGAGCACTGCCACAGATTGCCCAGAGGGGCTGTGGAGTTTCCCCTCAGTGGAGATATTCAAGAACCATTTGGGGAAATCCTGTGCTGTGTGCTCTGGGATGATCCTGCTTGAGCAGGAGGTTGGATCAGGTGACCCAATGCAGTCCCTTCCAACCTGACCCATTCTGTGATTCTGTCATTCCATGATGCTGTTTAAAGGCCTTGTAAACCTTCTTCCCTCCTGGCAGGAAGCATAGATACACAAATGTGACCTCATACCTGAGGACGGCAGGTTTTGACAGGTTTCCTCTTGTTGTAAGTAATGACTTATCTAGGCTTCCAAAGAGCAACAAGCAACACACAGACCAAGGTGTTATTTGCTCTTAATATAAATGACAAAAAAAAAACCTGCTAAGCCCTCTTGGGAAATGATTTTGCTCAGAGAGCAACGTATTTTCATGGAAAAGTTTTATTTGTTAGGCACTTCAGTACAATTTCTTGACCATGTACAGCGTGGCTGAGTTGCACTGAAAATTGATACTTTCCATAAGGGTGTCTCATTACCAGTGATTCATTGGAGAGGTGCTGCTGTGATAATTAGTGTTTTATGGGTGAATGGGCCACACATTCTTTAAGTAGACCACTTCCCTAACAATGATTTATTTAAGTGGCTGGTCTCTGATAGTCATGTAAATAAATACATGGTAATGGAACATAGTGACAGTGCTTCTGTTGACAGGTTTCTCTGTCTTACTGTAAAGCAGCTGAAGAACTAAATCTACATATACAAATCCATAATGGTTAGGGGCTTTTATGTGTTTTTGCAGGAGCAGTTTTGACTGAATGCACAAAAGTATGCAAATTTCTCATCTCCCTCAATTTTTACCTCCCAGGCTGGCTTCAAAGCTTAGTTTGTAACTCGGATATTTGGAGAGGCTGCTGTTGGATGAATGAACACTGCAATATGTCTGTTGACAGCCTACTGCTGTTTTGGAGGCTGGCTTCCCCCTCCCATTCCATTAACACACTCTGTCTGGGAAGATGCTGTGCTAGACACTTTGAGCAATGCCCTACCAAACCAATTCTGAGTGGTCAATAAAAGCAGGGGTTTTAACACTACAGCAAGGCTGTAGTGACAAGTAATTGGGGCTGATGACCTTAGCCACTGGAGCAGAACCACCCAGGACAGGGTGTGTCACATCCTGTGCCCCACTGCCCACTACAGCCTTGCTGGAAGTTACTGCCCCCCGAATTTACCAGCTGAGCTACCCATGTGAAGATGAACCAGAATTGGTAGGTCTGTGCTAAGTCAGCTTTTGGGACGGACAGAGGTTAGAGGGGGGTGTGCTCCAGAGCAGAAAGCTGGTAGGTCTAAGGGCAGCCAAAGCTGGGAATCTTCTTTGTGAAGAACTCTTGCAGGCAGAAAAAAATGTAAGTCAAAATTAAAATTAACTTAAAAATCAGCTGAACCAGCAGCTTGGCAGGTTTTACTTCCCTGGCCTGAGTGCCCCACCTTGGGAGCCCCTCTTGGATCCCTGCAAAACCTGCCTGAGGGCTCATGGGACAGGGTGCAGTGAGTGAAGCTGGCACAGCTCTTCCACTCTGTCATTCTCTGATCACTGTGAGACAGCCAAAATAAGCGCTCTTAAGCAGTCCTCGTTCAATCAGCTCCAGGAAAAAAATGCAAATAAGCTCAACAACAACAACAAACCCCCCAGATTTTTTTCTGGTGCAATTATGGTGCCTATAAGCACAACTGCAGCTTCAGATTCACAGTTTATACTGCTTCTGGAAATTCCTGAGACATGAATAATCTCAATGAGCAAAATCCTAGCCTCACATAAGTAATTAGCAAAACTTCTTGCCATGTTGACGAGCAGAATTTTGTGCACCATGAGCAGTTTTTGCTTAAATCCAGAATTCAAGCATGAATATATAAAATTGAGATAGATTATTATAGCTGTAATAAAAATATATACATCTGCATTCATATACTTAGAAAAAGGAAATAAAGGAAAGATATTTGCTAATGGAATACATAACAGTTTACATCTGCTAGTATAGTTGCAGGGAATTAGACCAGATGTTGAAAGTCTGTCATCTTTTATTTTGAAAGATATTCTTTCAGTGTATATTATCTGGCGTGTCAATTAAAATATGTTCAAGAGTAAATGTCTTCCTCAGTATTATAAACTTACTGTGACAGGGTGGCTGAGTCATGCTTGTCTGAATCACTTCAGATTTCCTACGTTCCTTCAGCCAGCCTTAATTCCCCATGGACATGAAGAGACCCATTTCCTTGGTTGTGCCAGCTGAGAGGGCATAATACAGCTTTCAAAAGCTGGCAGGCAGAGTGGGATGTCCTACCCCTTAGTTTGTCACAAACCTGTGTTCTCCCCAGGGACAAAAAGCTGTTTCTTCTTGAGGTAAGAATGGTAGCAGGCTCTTTTCATTGATTTTCATTTTCATTTCCATTTAATTGCATTTTCTTTTAAAGCCTAAGATGTCTGGTGAATGGGCCATGCCCTCTGACCAGATGGAGGGACAGGAAGCAAAGCAAGATGCTACCTATTTAAAGAAAGGTTAGATGTTAGTGCTCACCACAAGATACCTACACATCCTTGAGAATTTCAAACCACGGGACTCCATACAGCCCACAGCCCGCTGGTTTCTCCAGAAGACTCAACACTTTAAATAGCACTTGTAGAATAATGCCTTGCTGTAACTGTGCTCTTTGAGTAACATATGGATAAACCTCGCAGAAATTTGAAGAGAGGTGCTGACCCAAACACAGGTTATTGTCACGCTGACTTCAAGGTGGAAGCATGAGCACACAGGCACATGCCAGGCAGGCAGCACATCAAGGTCACTTGCATACACTTCCTAGGTTCCAGGAACAACTTTATGCCTTTCAGTAGCATTTTCAATTATTTTTCTCATCATTTGGCAGAGGGAGTGAATGGAGTTTAAGAGCTGGAAGATGAGTAACCACCTTGACCACCAGTCTCAGCAAAAGTGTGGATGTCTGAGCCCATGCATGGGTGCTGGCAGCAGCGGGGTCACTCCAGCAGAGCTGGCTGCCCTCCTTGGAGGGTCTGCTATCACCACCCTCAGCCACTTGGTGATGATGCCTGTCTCAGCTCTCCTTCAGCCGCTGGTAATGAGGCCTGACAATGTCTCCTGATAGTCCCTGTCTCAGCAAGGGAGGCTTATATCGTGTCTAACCTCACCACCTTTGCTGTAACATTGTTGTCTCCTCCAGAAGAGGCATGAAGGGCAGATCAGATCAGCTGTCTCTCCTCAGGCTAAACCGAATTCATGTCTTTCACACCCAGAAAACAGATCCTGCTTTCTTGGCTCTGCCTTTTCCAGTGGTCTTTTCCGAGTTGCTTCCTCTTGGGTCTCACCTTTCTTCAAGTGCAGTACCCCAAACCTGACACAGCCTTTCAGCTGAGACCATGCCAGGGCTGAACAGAGCTAAAGCATGACTTTACATGTTCTTATGTACATGTAGGAATGTGAGCTTTATCTTTTTTCATTACAGCATGACACAGTAGACCCACCTTCAACAACCAATCCACTAGAGTTTTTAATTCTTCTTATAGATTTGTTTATTTACAGAGCTGATCCCTCTCTGGCATATGCTGTTAGTACTTTGGATATTTTCCTGTTACATTGCGGGTTTTTTTTTTTCTTTTTCTTTTTTTAGGAGGATATATCTTAAATACTCAAGCCTTTTGGAGCCTGCCCCCAGCAGCACTGAGGTGCTCACTCCCTGCTGCTCTCTGTAAATTTGCCAGTCTCATTCTCGAGTCCATCACCGGCTCCGTTGGCTGCACTGCCCAAGACTCTGAGCAATCACAGCACCGCAGCCGCCTCCCACTGAGCCCTTCTCGATCAAAACTTCCATTTTGGTAATGAGTTAATCACTGTTACTCTCTGAGTAATGCTTTCCAGCCTGTTTTGTGCCCACCACGCAGTAGATCTGTCTAGACCACACACTTGCTGCACTTGCCTGTGAGCGCTCTGCGGGAGACGCCGTGACCAGACACACATTTGCTTCTGTCACTGAGATCTGTCACCCTGTCACATAAGGAAATAAGGCTGGCTTGACAAGTCTACATTGGCAGCTACTCCCTCCCTGCTCCCTTCCAGGTGTCAGATTATTTGTTTCAGTATTTTTTTCAGGAACCAGTGTTGCACTGCTGGGGGTACACTTCCCCAAGAGGGCCTGGCCCTTGCGCTCAATGACAGGCACCCTCCTCTCCTGTTACAGTCCTTCAGAAGAGGTGGCAAGAGCTCAGCATTTGGGAATTCTTACAGAAAACCCCCAATGGGTCTGAAATTTTAGCACAGTCCCCCCCTCCTCCCCCTCAGTTCTTTTCAGCATCTCAAGATTTAGATCATGAGGTCTAGACGAACTTGAAAGCACCATATTTATTTAGAAAGTATGCATTAACCTGGTGCTTTGAACTTGGTTGGAGGGCTTGTTTGTTTTCAGTGTTATATTAGTTACATAAATCTCTTTTTTATGTTTCTGCATGAAAACTTTGCTGTCAACCGAGACTGTATACAAAGACTGAATCACTTCCTTTGAGGCATACTATGTTAAAACATGGGATGAGTGTCTGAGATCTCCATTTTGTGGTGAAAAGCTAAAATAAAGAAATCCTCCAAGAGCAGCTGGCAGAAAATATTTGTAATGAGAGCTGCCAACTACTAGAGGAAAGTGGCTTATTTATACAGGGGCACCACTGAGACAGACTGAAGAGACAGACTGCGTTGGATTTAGAAAATGAAAATCACCCAAGTGGACAAGGCTGTAAAAGCTATATAATATAAAAAATGAACCTTGTAATACAGCAGCACCTGCATCTGGCAATCTCATTCATGCCTTCTGCAGGAGATAAACCTTCTTGCTCTATCAAATAAACCCCATAATTACATTGCTTAAGTAGGATATTAAGTGGCATCATATTAAGCCATTACATGACCCTTGTCATCATCAGCCCTGCCAGGCAGTGAGGAGAACTGTTGCTCCCTGCTGATTTCTCTGGGTATCTATTTAAACATACTGTGGTAATTAGAAACATCTAAATAAAGCCCTGCCCAAGGATTACAAGGGCTGAATGAAGAAACCTTTCTTTCTGGTGGCTACAATGCCCTTACCTGCTGTTGTTGTGCGTGTGCACACATCTCTGCCAATGTGCCTCATTTGATATGATCCAAAGCTCTGTGAGGTAAGAAAGCAAAGAGGTTCAGAGTCAGCATCCTTTTCCTCCTCTGATTGATAGAGCCTCTGCCACTGGCAAAGAGGGTTTTTCCACAGGGCTTGAAAGCCAAATGTGCTAATTCCTCCTGCTTTACTCCTTTATGCCTTTCTCTGAAGGGAAACCTGCAGGTTTCAGATGCCAGCTTCATTCTAGGCATCCTTCCTAATTACCTGAACTGCCATTGTTATATGCAGCACATGTATTGATCACCATCATGAATGTTGCCTTTCTAATATTCAGCGAGTGTGAATCAAACTGTGTCACAGATGTGGATTTCAATCACAAGGTATATCTAAGTGCACCCCACAGATTACCCTTCCTTATAGTAACTATAGCTGAATCAGAAAATTAAAGTCACTCAAGTTCCTGTTCTTTAGTTATCATCTAAGGAAATATGATTAGCTCAGGAACATTACAGGGCACCTAGCCCTGGAAAAAATTTCAGCTTCGGGTGGGAAATACCCCTTGCTGATCATGAAAGGTGTTTGGGAACGTGATTCCAGACTGGATTGCCTCCCAGATTTAGGCAACAGATGGCCTAGAAAGGTCTACGTTCATTTTTCAAAGCACCAATTCTAGCATTTGCCTTTCAGTTAATTTGTTTCAAGAGAATGTTTTTTCACTTCCCACGGGAAAACCACCACAAAAGGATTTCCAGCTCTGTTCTGTGCTGCCATCCCTGCTTCTTTCTCACTTACAGGATTTACCTCTCCAATGCCTGTGCTCAGATGCTGCTGTGCTTTCCATCAACTGCAAAAATTGTTCACGAGCAAGCTCACAAACAAGCTGTACTTCATGCCACTGTTAAGTAATTATAGTGGTAGACACAGTTTGTAATAATGCTTTATGGAAAGGAAAAAGTCAGATATACCAATGATCTTTGTCAAAAGAGAGGTTGAAAGATTTTAAGATACTTGAGGAGAAATTGAAGTTGTCCACCTCAATCACAAAGGCAGCCTTATATTTTCTGGCCAAGGGCCAAAGCATCATAGCTTGAGACATGACAATAATGCAAATGATTTTGCCTGAATTATTTTATACAGTCATGTGAAAAGAGCTTGTCTGAGAATTATCTTGGTCTATTTAATGCATTGCCTGCTAACAGCCTATTTCCTCTTCCCCCTCTTTCATGACTGTGTTTTATCCCAGGTGGAGAGGATCCAGTTCTAGCCATGAGATAACCTAAACCATATTGCCAGGGCTTGCATTTGGGTCACAACAACCACGGGCAGTGATACAGGCTGGGGGCAAGAGTGGCTGTCATGCTGCCCAGTGGACAAAGACCTGGAGGTTCTGGTCAGCATCTGCTGAACATCAGCCAGCATGTGCCCAGGTGGCCACAAAGGCCAATGGCACCCTGGCCTGGATCAGCAACAATGTGGCCATCAGGACCAGGGCAGGGATTGTCCCCCTGTACCCAGCACTGCTGAGGCCTCACCTCGAGTGCTGTGTTCAGTTCTGGGCCCTTCAGTTCAGGAGGAACATTGAGGTGCTGGAGTGGGTCCAGAGAAAGGCAATGGAGCTGGTGAAGGGTCTGGAGCACAAGCCCTGTGAGGAGTGGCTGAGGGAGCTGGGGGTGTTTTGCCTGGAGAAAAGAAGGCTCAGGTGAGACCTTATCGCTCCCTACAACCACTTGAAAGGAGGTTGTGTTGAGGTTGGGGGTTGACCTCTTCTCCCAAGTAACAAGTGACAGGACAAGAGGAAACAACCTCAGGTTGTGCCAGTCAAGCAATGTGGGATATTTGGAAAAAATTCTTCACCAAAAGGTTTGCCAGGCATTGGAATGGGCTGCCTAGGGAAATGGTGGAATCACCATCTCTGGAAGCACTCAAAAAACATGTGGATATGGCAGTCAGGGACATGGCTTAGTAGTGAACATGGTGGGGCAAGAGTAATGATTTTACTTGATGAACTTAAAGGTCTTTTCCAATCTTACCAATTCTATGATTCTATGATATGAAAAACTACAGCATTTGTCCAATATTTCCCCAGCATACAAAACACATCTTTTGTGATCAAGAAGGGCCACACACCACTAAGAATTCTCAGTGCCTGGCCATGAAATGTACCCACATAATCGTGCAGATAGGTGCACAACTGCACACTCCCAGCCACCTGAGAACACCAGGTTATCTGATAATCATCTGGCCTTTTTAGACGAGAATAGCTGCTCCAAAACAAAGACGCTGCAATAGCTGCTCAAAAATGGCTCATCAGGTGGCTTTGCTTTCCTGAAAAAAGATTATTTCTCATGAATAATCACTGCCCTCCGGAAATATGGTGGCTTTTCTTCAACTAGCATGACCTAATGAGAACTACTCCCAAGCAACTATTCAGAGATGATGTATTCTGTAACAGTTATTATAGAAAATTTGCTCAGGTAGAGAAGGTCAGGAGAGGTGTTGACTAGAAGGGCTCTTGGACCAACTTGGCTGGAGGTTAAGGATAAATAAGGAGCAGAATGGAAGGTTTTACTTAAGCAGGCTCAAAATTGATGCTGAAAAAAAAGAGCAAAGTCTATTTTTGTCTCTTGTCATCTGCGCCTCAATCATGGTACAGAATTACTCTGGTCCAGCGACTGCCTGCCCAGAGAAAGGCCCATATTCATTCCACCTCCAGGGTTTCCATTAACACAGCAGTTACACTGTCATTTGGGCAGAAGGCCCGAGTCAAAGCACTGCTTCATTTGATCTGCATCTGTCCTAAAGTAATATCCCTCTGCCCTTTCCATCCTGTTTCCCTCTGAGGAGGCAGACTGCTGTTTTTGTGAGGAATGACTGCTTCCATTGGACAGTGGAATACTTTGGAGCAATCACATTAAGTAGGCAGCACTGCTGCTATGAATTACTATCTATAGCACATTATGGTGACCTCCCTACTTTCTTTTTCCATTTCATATGAGGACCTAGAAAGGAAAGGCACCTCTGTCTGTATCGTAATCATTCAAATATGATGCTTTTCAGAGATTCTTTCAAGGTAACAGAAAGCAATTTTGTTGAAAAAGAAGAATGCTCGAATAACATGGATTCTACTCTCCCCTTGTGTTTGGCAAGGTGGAATTTACAGGCAGCCCCTGTATTTCTGTGGGATTGAAAATTTGGCATTTTGGAGGTCCCAGTTAAAAATTGTCCCTTTTTTAATCACCAAATTTTACTGTCAGGATATCAGGTTGCTATTTCATATAACCTAAAGAAATGTATGGATCTGATGTTGTAAGGTTAAAAGATGGATGCTTTTACTTCTGCTGCCAATTTCACACATTTTGCCCAGTCTGTGTGTCTTTTAAGATAAGAATAGGCCCCAGGTGTAGGAGATTGCCATCCTCCATCAACCTAAGAAATACAAAATTTTGAGGCTTATTTATTTCTATTTTTTTCTGTAGGACCCTGGGAAACCATAAACCAAACCGTGAGCACATCTCTGTAAATCCTTCCAATTAAAATATCTTGATTTGCAAAGGTCATTCTTTGACAAGGAAAATGTTGAATAGTTTTAGTTTCTTTAAAATCTAGGATTCTTAGGACTTATTTAGGAACGACAAACTGTTATCTCAAGGGTTTTGTTTTATAAGGTAGATGAGAGAGATATTATTGGGGGAATATTTATTCTGAACGATCTTATATTTCCTCTAAGGGAGAAAGGATGCTCGGCTCCCAAGTGTCAAGTTCTGTTTTAGCTATTGCTAATGGTAACAGTGACCTCTTGTGGATATTTCTAAAATCTTTTCTAATTCAACTTACTTTAACCTGCTGGTAGTTTTGGATCCGTTTTTTTGGCATTTCTAATACATTTGTAACTTAATGAAAGAAGAAACAGTTTCTCCCTTGACCAAGTTTATTACTATATTCCTGATTTCAGTGTACCATATATTTAAACTCGAAAGGAAAATAGTACATATGTTGAACAGGAAGAGAGTTGTTTTAAAAAATAAGTGGATGGGCTTCAGGTTTACTAATTAAGTGTGCTATTGTGACCAGAAGTCATGAACAGATTTTTTGTATTTCCAGTTAAAGACGTTACATCTGTTTGAGCAAAACCAGTCAGTAGTAACTGCAGCTGGGCTAACAAATTTGTCTTTTGACATCAGACACAAAAAGTGGATTCAGACTATTGCCACAGGATGTTCTGTACCATACTTCTCTTTTTGGTTTCCAGCTGCATGTTGTGCCACTTTAAACTTGGGCTTAGTCCTCGTGCTTTGGCTTCTCAAAGTCACAGACAGATGCCTGGTCTGCAGTTATCATTCATCAGTGTTTGAACCCAGGAGCCTGAGCTTTATGTCCAAGCGGCTGAGCCCAAGCTACACTCTGCTAAAGGGGCTGGTAGGTTTTTGCAGAAGGACCTGATGAATAAACACAGGACATGAATATCTCTTTCACTGAAACACAGAATGGTTTGGGTTGGGAGGGACCTTAAAATCGAGCCCCACACCCCCTGCCGTGGGCAGGGACACCTTCCACTACACCAGGCCTGTCCAATCTGACCTTGAACACTTCAGGGATGGGGATCCATGGCCTCTCTGGGCAACCTGTTCCAGTGCCTCACCACCCTCACAGGAAAGAATTTCTTCCTAATATCTAAACTAAATGCACTCTCTGTCAGTTTGAAGCCATTCCCCCCTTGTCCTGTCACTACATGCCCTTGTAAAAAGTCCCTCTTCAGCTCTCCTGTAGGCTCCTTCAGGTACTGGAAAGCTGAAATTTGCTCACCCCAAAGCCTTTTCTTTTCCAGGCTGAACAAACCCAACTCTCTCACCCTTTCCTCATAGGAGAGGTGACCCATGCCTCAAGCTGAAAAGGAATTATGTGTCTGGAGATGGGGAAAGAATACCTAGTGCTTTTTTCCCAAGGACTAGTCTTGGGAGAAGTCACTCCTGTTCAGTAACTCCTGAGGTTCACATAACCATGTAAGTGTTTTACAAAGCTGAAAGACATTGGCATAGAGGAGGAAAAGGGTAATGTGCCTGAACACCCACTGGACTGAACTGAATGGAAATGAAACTCAGTAATGCAAAATACATTTTGGAAGCAGCAACAAAAATTATCTGGAAGATAGGAACAGAAACGTGGAAATGCTGTAAAGAGAGAAAGAAATAGTGAGCTTATGATGATCCATTAAGAGGAAGAGGGGTATGTCCCATCCCAGTGGGGAAATACTGGAATATAATACAGCATGCATTTCTAGGCATGTATATTAAAGACACAGGAACTTGAAAGATGATCTAATGCAGAGGTGGGCTTCTTTGACCATCAGAGAAGAGGAGGAAGCTATCCTGCTCCTGCCAGCGAAAGGAGAAGAAAGTTATGATTACTCTGCACAGTTTCAGTTGGGCTGGTGGATGTGGAAGGGGAAATCTGCAGAGCATACACCAACAACTGAGCCTAGAAACTTCTGCAGTTGGTGTCTGCAGTAGGGGAAGGATCAAAGTCCCACCGCCATGTGAGGAGCCTGAAGGGACCACAAACAGAATGATGTGTAGCAAAAGGAAAGATAAACACCCCTTCCATATCCATCATGGGATAGACACAAGCAACAACTTACATTTATATAAGGAAACAATCTGTTCCATGAAGAGCAAATGAAAAGGAGAACACACGTGGCTGAAATGAGCAGTCATTAGAAATGTGAACCAGGGTTTGTTAATGGGCTTTTGGAACATGCCGTCAGTTGCAGGTATTAGCACAGAATGATGGCTGAGTGATGCCAACTTTACACAATAATCTCATATTCAGAGGACTTACAGCAGAGGATAGGAGTCACAGCAACTTTTGCAGAGTGACTCTGTAGCTGCTTTCTTTACCCAGGAGCCATTTATTAACACAAATAACATAATCCGCCTCCCCACCCACTGCCCAAAAAAACCCCCAACCTATGTCATACTTTAAAAAGGGAAGGAAAAAACCCCAGAAGATTAGCTTCCTGACATTGACTGACACCTGTATCTTCTTTTCAGGATCCTGTGAGATTTAATTGACTGGTAACGATGCTTTCATTTTCTTTACTTATACAGTTAATTCATAGTGAAAACACCACCTAAATAGAAATATATATTCAGTAAAGCACATAGCTGATAAACAGCCTAACCACAACATACTCATATTAATTTTTGTACACGTTGTACTGAGCACTGTGAAACTGGGACACACAGTACTTAAAGCATTACACCAGCAAACCATATTCCATTACCATTTCACATGGGGGAGGAAGGGAAAAAAAACACTGTTCAGTTTGCTTGTTTTTCTTTTTCTGTAATTACTTCTTAAGATTCATCACTTAATATGATTTCAAATTTTCCGTGGGTCTCAAAACCTCTTTCTCGAGTTTCAGGAACAGCAGACTGGCAGCAGCACAGCCAGGGGTCAGCATTTCACCTAGGCAGTGACACTATCCCCACAGCTTTTCAGTGAGCTCTCTTGTCATTAATACAGGTCTCTGGCCTTCAGATGTTTAATTACCTTTCTCTGAAGTGATGCATGGTCATTTACAGTAATGTAATTGTCCTCCTGGCCAGTGTCTGAGACATGGGGTTCTCCTTGAAGCTGAGGCACAGCATCCCTGTGATTCCTGGGCTAAACTGCTCCACCAGCACAGGGCCAGCACCAGGGCACTGCACCCCAGGCAACACATATTTATTTGTCAGAGAAGAACCAGCATGTCCCACTGCAGGAGAAGGATAAGGGGAAACCCATGGTAGTCTGGGTAAGGGGGGCAGGAGGGGTACAATGGCAGGATCACCAGGTTCCTGCCCGGAAGCCAATAAAAATAAAAGCAATCCTGAATTAGTCACGAGTCCAGAGGCCAAATACTGCTCTGGTCACACGTGGGCAGAGCAACAGCCAGACCCCTGCAGGGTGCTGTAGGATTAGTCATGCTCTGAGGGAACAAGACAACACAGCAGATTAATACTAAAACAAGTCGTTCCCAGGGCTCTCAGAACCATCCATCTGATTTTCACAATATTTGTTTCTTCGGCTTGATCAATAATCTCTAAAAATGCAGATTTTTCCTTAGCAGGAACAGGAATTGGAATTAGTGCCTCTGTCCTCTGCTTGGCCACCACTTTTCACTAAAGTTATAAGAACTGCGGCTTCTCTCTCGCTGAGAAATCTTGCTAGAATCACCAAGCAGCTTAAAATTTTGTGGAGGGAAGGACTGTTGCTCTGTTGCTCCAGACCTTACAGAGTCCCACTGTTGTTGTCCCAGCTGGCAGCAGCACTGGGAACCCTCTAGAAAGATGGGAAGGATTACTTTGTGTTTTATGTGCTCTGGGTATATTTTAACCACAATAAGTAGTGGTTGCAACATAACACTGTCTCTGTCAGTGGTTGTCATGGTTAAGTTCCAGCAGCCTGCTGGGGCAGCATAATGTATTTACCTCCCAGTAGCTCTCCCAAGGGAGCAGTAGCTGGTTTCAGTCATCTTGCCCTGGTGTGGCTGACAGCAGAGGCACAGCCTTGCACCCAGGCAGGGTTTTCCATTTAAAAATTTAGCAAGAAAAATGAAGCATTAAAAGGAGTCTTAGTGCCTCTTTCCAGAAGCAATCAGGAGCAAAGTTTCTCTGAGCAGGATGTGTGGATGCAGGCAGGTTCCCAGGGCTCTTTCTAAGCTTCTTCTGGGAACTTGCAGGCTCCCAGGAGTAAAGATACTAATTTTCCCAAAGGACAAATTAATAAATCTCCCAGAGGGGTGCAGAACATACAAGCAATAACTGCCTGCACAAATGCACCTAGGAAAAATACTTGCATCTGTACAGCCCTTGAAGGCAGAAAGTTACTGTCATGAACACAGTTGGTGGAGCCTGGCATGGCATGGCAGGGACTGCTGTAGGGCCCTTCCCCATAGTGCCTAGAAGTGGCTTCAGGTTAGTCAGGGTGTGCCACTGAAACCAAACGGGACGGGGTGCCAGGAGAGATGCTCCATGAGCTTATATTATTTTATTCGCCTCATAAACTGAGTTGAGACATCAGAGATGATGCAAGCTTGTGCTGTGCAGGCAAAAACCGAGGATTTCCTGGTTACAGAGCATTCTTAAAAGTTTTTCAACCAATAGAAGATATTCTAAAAGTTACAGACAGTTGTTTTAACCAATCTTCTATGTTGCATGTACATTTGTTATAAACAATACTTGCTTGTTTTACACCTTATATAAGAGCGTAATATTCCATTATTAAGCTTAACCTTATCTCTCTTGCTAAGCATATTTTTTGCAACTCTAAAAGCCATCTCAGCTAGGCCTAGAAACTTAAACCTTTGTTTTAATGTCCTTGCTCTGTGCATAATTGTATCTTCTTTAACATTTTCACAGCCAAAGCTATTTCCTAAAATCTTTCTGCTTTTATTCTTAAAAGAATTCTTTTATTTTATTTAATCTTTTTTTTTATTTTTAAAACTTGATTTTATTTCTCACCCTTTAGAAGCCCTTCTACCTTCTTTTGTGTTTCCCACAAGGGTGCAGCCCTTGGGCTGGCAGCACAGGTGCTGCCTTTTTGCCTGAGCAAGAGTCCAGACATAACTGGAGGTGAGAGAAGATAGGGTGACAAGTCACCTGGTGTTCCTGTCGGATGTTATGCAATGAGGGGAGCTGGGTAACCAGTGGTAACCAAAATAAAGGTTTTGTGTGCTTGCTGCATATCATGGCTCAAGCCCAGACAGCAGCGAAGCACCACACAGCCACTCACTGCCCTCTCCCTGGTGGGATGGGGGTCAGGAGGGTACAAGTGGGAAAACTTGTGGGTTCAGATAAAGACAGCTTAATAGGTAAAGCAAAAGCCACACACATCAGCAAAGTGAAGCAAGGAATTCATTCACCCCTTCCCACAGACAAGCAGGGGTTCAATGAGCTCTAGGAAAGCAGGGCCCCATCACACATAATGGTGGCTTGGGAAGACAAATGCCATCACTCTGAACTTCCCCCCTTTCTCCTTCTTCCCCCAGCTCTATATCCTGAGTCCATAGGATGTAGGATATCCCTTTGGTCAGTTGGGGTCAGCTGTCCTGGCTGTGTCCCCTTCCAGCCCCTTGTGCACTGCCAGCCTGTTCATTGGTGTGGTGGGGTGAGGAGCAGAAAAGGCACTGCCTGTGTGTGAGCACCTCAGCAACACCTAAAACAGCCCTGTGTTACCAACACTGTTGCCAGCACAAATACAAAACTCAGCCACAAATGAGCTTCTGCAAAGAAAAACCAACTCTGTGCCAGACAAAACCAGCACACCATAACAACAGCTACACACAACTCCATGACCTCCTGCATTGTTCAGGAGGGGCTGGAGTGCAGTGACAGGCTGCAATGTAATGAGCTGGATTAGCAAAAACACCCAAGTTCTGGCTTCTTTGCAGGCTCCCTCTGCTCCCCTCCATACCCTCGAGCTCCTTTGTGTCCCCGTACAGGAAAGAGAAAGATAGAAAAGATGTCGGCAAAGAAGAACAGGAAAGCTTGGCAAAGGACCACTAGTCATAAAAGATTTCAGAAGGAAAGCATTTTAATGAACCATAGAATAATAGAATCTTTCGGGTTGAAGATTACCCTTAAGGTCAACATGTCTAACTCTTACCCCAGCACTGCCAAGTTCAGCACTAAACCATGTCCTCAAGTACCACATCTGCTGGTCTTTGAAATACCCCCAGGGATGGCAACTCTACTACTTCCCTGGGCAGCCTTTTTCAATGCTTGACAACCCTTTTGGTGAAGAAAATTTTCCGAACATAAAGCTCCCTTGATGCAAACTGATGCTGGTTTTTCTTGTCCTATTGCTTATTACTCGTGAGAAGATGCCAAGCCCCACCTCACCACAAGTTCCTTCCAGGTAGTTGTACAAAGAGAGTAGAGGGAGAGTAGAGCTGTAGAGGCTCCTCGGAGGAGCCTTTCTCCAGGCTAAACAACACCAGCTCCCTCAGCCACCCTTCATAGGAATATTCTCTTGATAATGCTGAATCATTCAGGCTCATATCAGCTGATCTTGAAGATCCCTTAGAAGGGATCTAAGTGAGAGACTAAGTCTGGACTCTGGTCAGATAAAGCTCTAGCAGTGCAGCAGAAGTGGAAAAAAACCCAGAGAGATCGGAGGAACAATCCCATTCCTTGTTCAGCTTCTGGTGTCTCCTGCTGGTGTCCCGCATTTCCTCTATTGAAAGAAGTTATGAGATGTTAAGTCCACTTGCCCATGGCTTCTTCCAAAAATCTGCCTTCACTAGCCCTTCCTCCCCCACCTGAGCCCCTTCAAAAGGGCTTGTTGTTTACCTTCAATCTGCCCATGCAAGAGCTAGAGAATGCAAAGAGAGGCTAATAAGATCCTAGTCCAAAATGAAAAGCACACACTCTCTAGTTAACCTGTGGATATCCTCACCAAACAAGTCTGTGGGTTCGAAATGGCACCATAAAAAATAAAGGTATGAGATGTACTGAGGGCTCTGAAACACCCAGACACTGCATCTGGCTTAGGAAGTCTCTTCAGTGCTAGAGGCTGAGAGATGAAGTATTACTATTGCCCTGTACTTCAGATAATGTTACACCCTCTTCCTCCCCAGTTCCTCAAATTTGTACAATTCAGGAACCATTCCCAACAGGTAGTTTGTGTGAAGCTGCATATTTTGGGTGGGAAGGAGGATTTTACACGGTGGACACGCACATCTGTTCCGTGCCAAGCAGTGCCTGTGCCAGAGAACAATCTCACACGCAGCTTATGAACAGAGGCAGAGCCAAAAACGTCCCTGCTTTCCCTGTATTCCTTCTTCCAGCTGGACTGAATGGAGGCAAAGCGGCAGCGCCATTGGCCAGCCCTGCCGAGCCCCGCGCTCCCCCCGCCCCGCGCTGGTGAGCTCCGCTCGCAGCGCCCGTTCCCGGTCCCTGCCCAGGCGCTGCATGTCGGACGTGAGCCCGGCGCTCCTGTTCCCGGACCAGCTCCAAACCAATACGTGCTTGCAAGCAAACCCACTCCCCACCCGGGGACAGATGACTCAAGCAAGAGCTCAGAAATATTTAACTCCTCTGTGCCAAGAGATTTTCCAGCACCAGGCGCAGAAGGAACAGAGTGCTGAGCAAAAGGCAAACTGCAATCGGCAGCTGTCTGTCTCAAGGGGAACAGATATTGCTGCTAAAAAAAGGATGTAAACCCAGGCTGTCTTACAACTGGAAGAACATCCACTCTTACCGATGCTTTAGTACACATTCTCCAAGAGGAATTACCTCTTACTGTTCTCAAAGATAAAATGAAGAAACCCCCGCACTGTAGAATTAGCACATACTGAAAATATTTGAAAAGGTCTGGCCAAAACTGGCACTTAGGCAGAGTCAATTGCTGCAAAGTAAACAAGAAAATTACTTTCTTGAAAGCACCATCTGGTAAGGAGACACCTCTGTGAAATGAGAAGCCTGTGATTCAGATAAAGAGTTCTGAACACAACCTTGTAGCTGTCTACACAGCAAACAAATTAAAGTGTGTGAAGAGTGGGAGGCATATACTTTTTTTTACAGTTCCTTTATTTAGGAAAGTGTGATCAGTTTGGGCCTCTCCAAGCAACAGAAAACATACCAGAAATAACAGAAGTTCTGAGTATAGACACAACAATACAAAAATGAGGAAAAATGGAAGACCTTTATGCACAATTTATTTGAGGAATATGTTGATACACTGTGGTACTGAGGTCACAATACTGAAGGACTATAGAAGGAATTGATGGGTTTTTAGGAATGCCTTGATTATGCCACATTACTTGCTCAAACTCAGAGCCTCCCTCAAATGCTACATATGAATCTGGAAGAGGAAAAGAAAAAGTTTTCCAGGATATACAGAAGACTCAAACTGAGGGATTTGGGAGAAACATCTTGACAGATTCTTCTCATTTTTCCCATTCATGCATTTCTTGTACTTTTCAAGTGTCTGGTAGCATTCAATATTGAGAAAGGACATTAGACTACTTGGAAAATTATCCAATTTTTATGGAGGATTTACTCTGCCTGGATGCAAATGAGCTTAATACTGAGCTTCATAGGTAAACCTGGTGTGGTGGCAGAGAGTTGATTCATAACAAGGGAGCAAGGGAGAATAAAAACTTACTCTCAAGTACCTTCCTATCTTCCAAACAGTTTTGCCACAAATACACATAAGGTTTGGGAATGCTGCATCTTAAACAAACCAGGCTGGATACTTCAGTATTAGCCTTTCCTCTGGAATCGCTGTGGTCCCACCACAGAGCTCAGTGCCTGAGGTTCGGGCATTCCCGCATGTGCCCTCCTGCCCTCCACTTCCAATAGAGACCAAGGAAAGAAAGAACCAGAACAAGGGGAAATTACATACTCAGTGATTTCTGATTCTGGGTAAGTAACTTCTGTTTTCTTTGAATACTCCTATTTGAATCTTGGTCTCCACTGGCAAATGAGCTTTGGGTCTACAGCATAAGGCTTCACAGACTTACTTCATAAGAAGTTGATCTGAGAGTGCTCCACATGAAGAAGCTCCTCTTGATGTGCCTGTAGAGAACAGTGTCCTTTCCATAGTGTTTCCCTAAGTATGGGCAGGGCTCCAGGCAGCTGCATGAAGGTATCAGAAATTAATAGCAAAGCCCCTGATGCAGCTTAGGCTCTGGTGACATGTACTTAAGTGGCAGAAACCAAATTTATCTTGTTAGTTTTGTTACCTCTATTGATAAAGGATAAGGCCTGTTCTCTGTAACACGTATCACTTGTGGTTTAACTGGAACTGAAGAATGACGTGTTGGTGCCAGGTTCAGATCTCCATGCAGCCTCCTCATGGTGATAGATCTTCCCTGAACACAGAGGGAATGGGGAAATCACACTGGGGCTGGCCCTTGCTAGGTGGCCTTCCATTCAGGCAAACTATGATCTTCCTCCTTCTGCCCAAGCCAAATCACTTCAGATAAAAGCAAATAAAGCTGGCATGGAGCACTTAGACATTTTCTGATACAATGATGACTTAGCCACAGCAAGTCTGTGTTGTCTTAGCCAACAAGGGCAACCAGCCAGCACTGTGAGGTGCCTCAGCCACTAGCAGAAAACATGAGGTACTTGCTCCAGGGCAGGGCCGAGCTTGAAGTTGGATATCTCCCTACTTACGATGATGGACACCATATTACATATTCATTCCTCTCTCTTTCTGCTTTGAAAGTATCTTTCTTTCCCTGCTAGATCTACTCTGATTTAAGAAGTTCAGCTGTCTGAACCTGCTCTCTTACTATAGCTTTGGCCAAAGAAAAGGCAACTGAAGCCAAGAGTCAGCAAAACCTTCCTGGCCTTTTGGTTTATTTACCTTTTATCCCTTTTCTCCCTTGAAAAGAAAGCCAATGGGTCAGCAAGGGAAGAACAAGATGTTGTGATGAGAAGGGGTAGGGAATCACAGGTAAGATTCAGGATGACAGGCAGTGATCTCCTGAGGGCTTCATGAGCTGAACTGAGAGTAGGAGGATTTTATGACATTGTGAACCCGAACAGGTTGCTGGGCTGAAGGGGCTACAGAGAGGTTCCTCCCTTTGGCTTTTGCTATGGTTAAAATAAATTATGCTGTTGGTCACTTGCTGTTTACCATTCTCAACGTGCCATCCTATGGTTTGCATGGACACAGGACTGTAACTTTGGAAGCTTCAGCTCTCTCTTCAAGAGTATACTGGGTAGGAAAAAGGGGACCAGAGTTTCTCTAATTTTGTCTGCGGTTAGGTTAACTAGTCTGACCCCAAGAGCAACTTCTGAGTTCACAATTCAGGTCCTCCCAGGAGCAGAGCTCCAATATGGCTGTCACACAAAAAGAGCAGCAGATGTTTGTGAGAAGAAACGTAAGCAATATTTACAAGTGAAGACATTTCTTCCATGGATGCATGAAGTCCCAAATTTAGCAAACAAGGCAGAATCCCACATATGGCAGAACAGAGCTATAAAAGTTGTCAGCAAGTGATATTCATCTTGATTTAGAAACAACTTGTTCCCACCATGAAACATAAATGCAATGGAAAACATGCCTGTTTTTTAGCTGCAAGTGTAGTATGCACAGTCGTTAGAGGAACCAAGCAAAGTGCTGCCATGGATTCACTTTCTTTTTGTTCTTCTTTGCACCTGACTGATAGCAGATCAGAGTTAAGCAGCATTATTTTTAGTTCCTGGTTTGATTAGTGATGCAAGTAAGACAACAGACCATTCAGGTTTCCACACTCTTAAGAATGGCATTACTCAGGGAAGCAGGCAGCCTGAGATGCTGCCTTTCCAGGGCTTTCCAGGGATCTATCTACTAGCAAAGGACATGCAGATTAAGGGGAAAAAAAGCTACTTACTAACTTCATGCAGTTACTTTACTGTTCTCAAGTCTCAAGGTGCACAAGGATCTGGGTAACACAAAGGAAACCTTGATAACCTCCTTTCTTTGGTGAAAAAAATGATGTTTGAAGAATGTTGTTATCCAGAGTATTGAAGCAGCTCAAGCAGCCTTTACAGATACTCCCACACACACTTGCAACCTGAAAGAGCAGTCTTGTAACTGATGTTTGTGTGCTCAGACTTTCAGTGAGTACAGACACAAAGGTCAGTCAACCCAACACCAAAAGAAGAAAAAAAATTGCTAGTATTTACTACTAGTAAATGCCTTCACAGCAGTTTTGCTCCACAGCTTAGCTGGCAGAAAGACATAACTGAGGAATGTGATATGCTCTCCAGAATCTGGCTTGGCTTTTGCCTTCACACAACTCTATTTTAGAAGAGAATATCCTGAGTTGGAAGGAACCCATGAGGATCACCGAAGTTTTGCTGCTGACCAGTGTCCCAGCCCCCATACACTGGTGCTAGCCATGTCCAGTTGCCTTGTTCTGGAACATTGCCTCCCTCACAGCATCCTGAAGGTATTTATTTGACTGGGCTTAGACCATAAAGCATTTGTTGCTCCTCATTGTAACCATGTATTTTTTAGAGCTTAGTCTATTGGGCCAGTTGGGTCATGCTTAGGGCTACAAAATAATCAAGCTACAGAAGGAAGAGCCCACTTCATCATGCCCCCTTCTTTGTCACAATCCACTCCTGAGGCAGCTAAAGGTTCATCTCCCCATCCCACCCTGCTGAGGGCCCCTCAGCTACCCCAGACCCCCTTATTCTGAGGGCCTCCAGCCCTCCTTCAAATCCACCCCACACATTCACACCCAGTGCCCCAGGCTGCCCTGGGTGCCCAGCAAACCCCGCTGTGCCACAACTTCTGCAGCCTCCCCCACTTCCTCACACAGGGGCTAAAACAATTGCCATGCAATTATGAACCCCAACATCTAACTGCTGCTTCTGGGATGCCATTTGCTTCTCAAAGCCTGCTGAGGCCAATTCTCAGCCCTTGGGCTCCTGTCAGGAAAATCAAACTATCACCCTCCTTCTGATAGCAGCACATCTGTGGCTGGTTTCTGTACAGACAATATCCACCACAGCTCTAGCTCTTAGTCCTCAGAGAGTGACAAAGCTTTCCCCATGAACTCACACTCTTATAAATTCAACCTGGTTTATTCCAAATATCACATAAATTAAACACATTTCCCATGAATATTGCAAATACACATGAAATGAACACTGCAATTTTTAAAAAAAGTTTTGGCTTTTTTTATGCAACAAGAAGTGCCAAATGTGGTTAGAACATGAACTTCTCCGGTATTTACTAGATACAAAAAGGTGCAGATTAATAATTTATATTTATACATATGTACACACTCCATTTCATTTCTAGCTTTAAAACAGTAAAAAATGGTTTCAAGTTTATCTACATTAAACATACTCATTTACATCTGGTCAGAAGCCCCAGATAAGAGTTGATACAATCATTTCACAACTGCAAAATTAAGGCGCTACCAAAATACCAGTTCCACTAGTGTAAAATGTAACAGGAATAGAGTGTACAGCTTTCTATTTATCAATTTAAAAGTGGACTGGAGAACAAGGAAAAAGGAGCAGTAAGAAACATGACAAGTTCTACAGGTTAGAAGTACAAAGAGATCTCGATGACTATCAAATGAACATATTAAAATACAGTAGATAAAAGGCCTCAGTGGCAAACAATTAGTATGCTTCTGAAAGACAAAAAAGGTTAAAATATATATATCATTTTGTAGCTTGAAATTTTACAGGTGAACAACAGGTGTAGAGGTAGAGGGATTTTTTTTTCTTTTTGGCCTCTTTACGATGTATAAAAAAGGGCCACATTCACCACAGTGAAAAGACGCATCATATATCCCAGCATCCTTGCTTGGACAGCAAGCAAGAAAAGTGTAATGAGCTAGAAAGGCAACAAATCCTGTCTATCCCTTCCAGGAGCTCAGCTCCAATGCTTCCAACATGTACCTTGGCAACAAGTTACACCTAAGCACAGACTGGCTGTAACGTGGACATTTCCTCTAGAGAGCAACGAGACAGCTTTCCCTGTGAGGTACTACTGGATGCTGCAGATATTATATGGCAGAGGTGATTTAGTAAAAATGAAACCAATACTTTCCCTTAGAAAGCAAGTACCACAGGGCAGTGGTGATTTTATTTATTTATTAAAGCTTTGCTATTTGATCAGCATTCAATGTTTTGGAAGAAATGTCAGCTTTGGGCTGCTAATATGATTATTTGCATCCATACACAGACAATTCCTTTGTTGTTATCATTAATCCAAAACATCAGTCACTGAAATATTCACAAACTGCTTTGAACCTTGACTAAAAAAAAATCCCTCTACAGTTCAGCTTTCTTTTCAATAACAATCACTCCATTAACTATGCAGGCCTTCATGAACACAGTAATGTCACTTCCCATGTAGAATGTCTTTACACACTACAAAACAGCAGTAAACAACCTCTCATTTCATAGGGTTTTCTGTCAGAAGTACCTCAAAAGTAGATATCTTGAAAAACTCACTTTTGCAGAGAAGAATATTAACATTAACATTTACTGAGGCAAAGACAAGAAGACACTAACTAGCACCTTGATATTTTTTTTCTTAAATGCACTATCTGTAAAATTAAGCACATATAAGATCAGGGACCAGCACTATACAAATACCATCAGCATCCTCTTCCAGCTAAACTAGTAATACTCGAAACTAGGCCAGACACACAAACAAGCAAGATGAGTGAGTCTTGAAGAAATGGAAAGGAATGGGAAGAACAGGAAGCTGAACAGAAAGGATTGCGAGATCAAATACAGTCCATCTTCTGGTCTGAAAATTAGTTTGTGAAATCACCCTTCAGTAGCTTAGCTGATAGTGGGCTGAAGACCTACTGACTTTGACATTTCCTCCCCATGAACACAACAATTCCTTTATACTTCGGCAAACTCCTTTTCATCATCTTCAAATCCTGGAGGAAATGCATTCAACTTGAATTTTGAGTATTTTGGTGGCGGTAGCAGAACTTGCAGAAGGCTACTGTAGAGGTTATGACATCATTGGTTGTACATTATGCACGTCACACTTCAGAGAATATACTTACAAACTACTTAAATAGAAAAGGCGTGTTCAAGGTAAAGGCAGTTACAGTACATTCAGGGTATGTCACAGAAACCATTTGTGGTAGCCATTTGCTGAAAGGAAAAAAAACCTGTATTTTTGTTTCCCAGACCACAGAGGTTATAACTACAATACCCAAAGAGAGCAGGTAATATATCCCAATCACCTCATTTTCATGCAGTCTTCTTCCAGAATTCATGTACAAAGTGGAAAAAAAAGTTTAAATACCTCTTCATTGACAAATAAGGAGAAAAGAACTAAAAAAGAAACCAGGCACTTTGACCATTTAGGTAAGCAGCCACTTCTTCTTACCAGACTTCTACACATGAACAAGTCTTTACATTGGTCTTGCTATGCTTGCAGCACATGGAGATTCAAGTCAACTTTTTTTCCCTGTTGGTAGTATCAGTTCTAGTTATAAGAAACTGTGCCAATTGAATTGGTAACACTGAGTTATTTCATTGGCAGTTGAGCAAATGTTGATCATTTGACTGACAAGTGATCAATTTAAGAGCTATCAAAGTTAGATATTAACAAAACAATACATAAAAAAATAATCAAAGAGACAAATGAAGGTTAACACCTGACTGAAGCTTGCATTGAGACTTGCCTTTATAGGTTCGGTTTGTGACTCCTTTCACGGTGTTACTGCGGACTGATTTCCATCACATACAGCAACTGGTACTAAACTACAATACTTCTGGGTTTGAAACATGTTCAGTAGAGACCACCCCAATGTAATGGGAGGCTGGCATGACACTGCAGGAAGGAGGGAGATGAAAACCACCCCACCTTTCATCCTCACTGGTTCCACTCACAGAGCAGGTGTTCAGAGTGAACTGCAGCATGCCTCCCTCATACTTGGGGTGAAATCATTATTTCACAGCAGTGTTTAGCATACTTTAGGGAGTGGCTTGCTTTGATTTTAGCAGTAAGACCGGCTAGGATTACTTTGGGTTTTCTCTTCAAAGAAACCAAAGTACATCTCCCCAAACATTTTGTATGTACTCATTCTGCTACAACACGTAAATCACAAAGGAGGGATTACCTAAGGCTACCAAACTGTGTGCTTATTCAGTAGCTATTATTCTTTCAGATAAACATCCTCAGATGCCTTGACTACAAATGGCTTAACCTGTTTTTTCCTCAGATTGTTATTTGCTGAAGAGAAAGAGAGAGGGAGATGTGGGTGTATGACAGACTGCCTTCCAATTCACTAACAGAGAGTACTGTTGCTTATAGTCCTCGTGCATACTTCTGCTGGGCAGCATAACTCCTCTTCTGTTCACTACCTTCAAGAAAGTCTAGGAAACGCCTCTTCAATCCACTGTCCAGTTTCCTCTTCTTACTGAGTGAAAATCCACATCACATGCAGGCCAATGGCACTACTCTAGTACTTAACTCTCTTGGCTAGAAACATCAACTCTATCAAAGTACTTTGAAGCAATTAGCCACATCCATCGGCTACATTCTAAATGTAGCACAGCTCTGTAGAGGCTCAGTTTTCACCAGGACAACAGGAGAGTGTGCAAGGTTTGGTGAATACCCAGGTAACAAACCGATGCAATCGATGGATGCAGGACGCAGTCAGAAAGGGCTGTTCCATCTTGAAGGAATCTTTGAAAAATACAAAAAACAACCCCTCCCCCTTCGCCCTCCCCAAGAACGACCTGTCATGAGATGTTTTTCGGTGCCCACTCACAACACAAGTCCATGTTATCTGGGTCTTTTGCGAGTCACAAATATCAATACGCGTCTGATGGCGATCAGACGATCCTTCAGGGAGGTCATAGCCAATATAGCCAGCTGAGCTCTGTTTTCCAGAGGCAACACTGCCAAGAGCCACCAGTACCAGGCAGGACCACTGGGGTTGCTCTGCAAAACGATGGAAAAACATGCAGTTATGTGTTCACCAGCACAGCCCCATGAAGAACATCACCTTCCTCCTCATCTTCTATTTGCTAAAAAAGTCACCACAAAACAAGCAACAACTGGACACTTCATTGCAGGTGTTCTCTTTCTAGTGGTTCTTATACACCACTAAGACTTATCTCTTCAGCTACCAAATTACATAGGTATATTGTTTACCATGCTTCATGCCAAGAGACCAAAACTGGGTAAGAAAGAGTCTAGAATGTACAAAACCACAGCAAAAATCTGTTAGATAACAGTCTAGTGTTAAAACTCTGAATAGAATAAGGCTGCATAAATAGGAAGGTTTTATTACCTGTGGCTCTGGTTCTTTTCCTGGCATAGATCCAAAATGATTGAGAATTTGCACTTTCATATTGTCTTTAAGAGAAGTAAACCAGGCAACAGCTTGATCATAAACTGAATCATGAAGGCGGACAAGTTCTTCATATTCTGGTCCTTCAACCTTATTGTTAAAAGAAGGGAGAGGGAACAAAACAGGTTTGATACCATGGAGTCCATATGCTTCCCCAGAAGCAAACGAAGCAAAATAATGCAGTGACTACAGCTGTTCAAATGTCTTTATGTAAACCAACTCTGCCTAAGTCTCAAACCTGTGATGCTGGAGTCTAAACACTCCCCTAGGTGTTCTGAAGTGACATTTCTTGGAGCAGTAACTGCCTCACTAGTACCCATTCCTAACTGCTGGCATAACAGAAGAATATGCTCTCTAATCCTGGGACATATTTATCATCTCAAACCCACAACCTCGAGTCCCTGTCACAGAATGACCTCTGGACAGTGGTACATCATCTGGCAAACAAAACAAACACTACTGCCACCGATCACAGAGATGGGGGGGGCTACAGCCCTTAAGAAACCAGCACTGTTTTATAGAAGTGTTAAGGCCATGGTAGAACAGCCAAGGAGAAGGAGAAGGGTAGACACCCAAGCAGGCAGGAAGCAGGGAAAGTGATGTTTTCCCAATACCAGAAACAGCCTCAGAAGAAACACCCTCATTGAAGCAGAGTGTTTTAGTTGCACAGGCCTACTATTAGCTATTAGCAGGGGGGGAAAGCATTAGCAAAACCACTACAAACTGATGATTTGTGGGGGTTTTGGGGGGGTTTTGATTCTGGATTTTTGTTTGGGGTTGTTTGGTTTTTTTCCCCTTTAACATGTGCACATCACATAGGTGATTTCACTTATGCTACTCACTCATATACACCTCTCATCTAGCTGCTCTGGATGCCCTTTACAGTGGAGGAGAAGCAGTTCTAGAGAGCAATTAATCTCAAGTTAAGTATCTAAGAGTAAACCAGCTATCTTTGGACTGAGATTTTTCATCAGACAGATCATGAATGTAGGGCACTGAACAGACACCAGCCTCCAACATGAGACAAGGTAAATCTCACTCTTAATTATGAAGAGGTGGGTCTCTGGCACCATCTATAAACAATGCCTGTACACCTGAGTTGCACCACTCTTCACTAGGGACTTAAACAGAGCAGAGTCCTCACTCTGAGCAGACTGCCTATTCCAGCCTTTCATAGACAGAGGCACCTCCATGAGCTCAAACTATTGTGCCCTGGGAAACAACTCCATCATCCTGCACAGGTTAGCAAAGCACTACTAAGGCTTTACAGACTGTAACTGTGAGAATGTGCTAGAACTATATGACCAAACTGACTTCATCAGCTGGCAGGAGATTACTGCTAAGCTCAATGTCAATAGCTTACAAGGTTTTATAGACATGGTCTGAAGATGACCCAGAAAGCATGGCCAAAAATTCAGCCTTTGGCCAACACCCATCACAAACACCTCACTTGATGCAGGTTTACTAAGAGGACTTGTTTCTAAAAGCTACTCCCCTCTCTGCATTTCTCTGCTCTCAGCCAGCTCTAATGGATGCTTGTACAGGGCACGGTTAACTACATGTCACTAAGAACTCATTTTAAGAGCAGACTCCCACATTTATTTGAGGACCTGTTCTGTAAATGAGAGCTTGGAGGACATATGAAGTGTGCCAACTGTCTGTTCAGTGCAAGAGAACAGTCAGTTCTCTACCAATAGGAGCATGGGCTTTTTGAAGGCTTTACATTCTGTACCAGTTTTAAAATGTTACTCAGACCTCACCTACACACCATGACCTCAGCATCCTGAAAGCTACTTTGAGATCCATGAAAGGAGTGTAACACCTTTAAGCAGAGATAATTACAAGGGAAGAAAGGAAGAAAAGGAAAGAAGATACAAAGTTTGTTCCATGGTTTTTAAAACAGAGCTTTAGTGTATTTGTAATTATATTGGCTTAAAAATAATGCACAGCTAGCTTGAAATGCAACAAGGAAAGGCTATTTAAGTGAATCCAGCAATACATGGGTATGAATAACTTTGCACCATAGATCACCTTTTTATCTTCAAGATACTCGATGTTTGCTGTGTTATATCCATCTCGCTGGCCATGGCTTAAGACCCTAAAACGACGGACACCAACTGTATCAACAACTGAGCGTCCATCAGGAAAAAACTTTACGTCCCTGATCTCTAATATACAGCCATGATCTGCAAATCTGAAATGACAGAAGGGCATAAAAGCGGAAGTCATCAACAAGTGTTTACAGACATCAGGACAAATACTGGGCCTAATTCACCATTTCTTATTTGAAAGAGGATCTGCTTTGGTGACAATACATTTCTGCTTATTCACATAAGCCACACAACCCCCACCCTTTCTGCCTTCCCTCAGAGGACCTGGGCAGCAGCATTTTCAGGGCAGGTTTGTGGGGTGGGAGGGTTGGAAAGGGACAGGAAACTAAATGAAGCATGTTTCATGCTGGGAGTTGCCAGCTGCTGGTGGCAAATTCATCTGCTATGCAAAGAAAACGAGATGGGTAAAGATACTGTAAGGAAGTACAGAAACTGAGGAACAAATGCATGGCTGTGAGGGCTATCCCCCTACTCCAAGGTGTAAGCAGAAGACTGCAGGCTTTAGAAGAAAAAGGCTTTCTATACAGCAAATCTTTTCTTGCATTTGTTTCCTTTAAAAAAAAAAAAAATCAAACCAAACCCAAAATATCCTGTTCACAAAAGCACATTTGTAACCATTATATTTAAAGTAGGCACAGGTTTTAATCACACCCTGGAAACAGGCACACAATAAACTTTATCAGCCTTCCTTAACTCTACCTTTGTGGTGCAGTGATTTCACCAGAGAGGCTGATTGCACAATGACTCTTCACCACAATACGTTTGCAGGTCTACACCTCAGCCTACTGCTAAGCAAGAGAAAGCACCGTATCCAGTCTCATCTCAAGATACCAAAACCCTGCAGGGTTTGATAAATTCTTTATCAGGGAAATGCTTGTTTTACTAGGGCTTGGCCATTTCTTACAATGGAGTGATGAAGAAATGACTCCTGTCTCTGCTCTTATTAATGAGTTTGGGACGGGTGGGGGAAAGCTCACCACTGTGAACAACTGTTCTCTCCCAGCCAGTGCACAGGAAAAAATCAGGCATAGCAGGAGCAGTAGAGCTGCACACAGCTAAGTCCTGGTGCCCTACCAATAGGACTGATTAAAAAAAGCAAGTTTGTTAGTTTATTATAGCAATATTATACTACACACTATTTAAACAGCTACATAACAATTGTTTTTAATTAATAATTTCAGTGACATTCATACTGAACTTAGAAAGTAATATAGAAGTGATGATTTTTTTCTTTTTTGTTATTCTTAGAGGAGTTTTTTTGGGTAGACAGTGACCTCAATCAGAGAGACAAGAAAGCACCTGGAGACAGGCATAAAATGTGCTGACAACATTAAGAGCTTATATTCTTTTACCAATTATAAGTTAAAATGGAGAAATAAAACAGAGGAAGGTAATGAACTAAACATGCTTTGTCACTGTGTTTTTCAAGGGAGGTATGCATTAATGTCTCAGTAGATGAGGCAAAACAAGTTTCCCCACTTCTTGTATTCCCAAGTTGATTTCGCAATTTTGAATAAACAGAAGAACTTCTTTATTTGTGTAAGAAGCTGGAACAGCCTGCCAGGTGTCTGCAGATGAAGGCTTCCTGCGTTTAAGTTGTCATGCTCATAAAGCTGAATTATTTTAGTAACTCAAAACAGACAGGACATAGAAATCTAACCATACAGTTTCATTTTTAAATACCCTTAATCTAACAAACCAATTATTGTGTTTTGGGGATTGTAATACCTTGGCCCTCTGTATTATTATACCTGACTCCAAATAAGTTTGGCTCTTCCAAAAGTCTGCAGGGTTGTAAGGAGAGTTATCACTGAAGTCCTAGGGTAATTCTGTCCTCACTCTCACAAGCAGTCACTTCCAGAAAATTGGTAATAGGCCTGAAAGGGACTGTGAAGCATCAGCTACTGCTGGAGTCTGAACTCCACTGAGTGCAGTACTGACAGCATGCCAAATGGCATTGCAGCACAGCCACAGCTGACTGGAAGCTGCAGCATCTCCTGTATTCTTAACATCTACCTTACTGTCCAGTCTGGGAGAAAAATAAAATAACCCCCCCCCCAAAAACATGAAGTGGACAAGGAAAGGCTACCAAGCCTCAATAATAACTGCCCCCCTCTCAGCTCCAGTGATGATCACACACAAAAATGCTGCTCCTGAGGATGCCTGTCTAATGTGTTCTTAAAAATTCCCATGTTCATCATCCATTCTACAGTCTGCATCATGCCCATGTAACTTCTGAAGTCAGCAACTACTGCATCTCATAAGGCAGATCTCTCAAGACCATCTCATGTTTCTCCCATTAGCATGGTCTCAAAACCCCATTATCTGTGCAGTACTTAAACTTGAAGGCTTTCATAGAATCACAGAATAGATTTGTGCTGTAAGGGGCCTTTAATCTAGTCAGTCTCTGCAAAGGGAGCTGGAAACACATCAGTGTCAGAATTGACAAAAATGAATGAAAGGTATGACCATATAGGAACTCAATGTAACCCTCTCACTGCAGATAGTTTAGACATTGCAACACAGTAGTAAAGGCAAACATTCAAATTCAACATTCAACAGCAAAAGAGACTTCTCAGCCAAGGGTATACTTTGTCTCATTAAAATGATACCACTCTTTCAGGAAAGCTATGGGAGGTCTGGATGTTTTGCCTTGTTTTTGTTTGGTTTTTTTAAACTCAGTAGACAGAGGAGGAACTTTACCCAGACAGTCAGCTTTCACTGGAACAAACAGGCCAGCAAGCTTTCCAAACACGCAGCCAATTAAATGCTATTTTTGGAGCCTGTAGTAGCAGGATGAGTTGCATTCTTGCTATCATCCAACAGGGGAGTAATAAAATTACATCTTTGTGTAAAAAGGAACGTTTAAACTTCAAAACTAAGAAGTAAGCAACTTTAGTATTGGTTCATACAGGAGTGGAAGGAACCACAGTGGTTTGGGGAGACAAGTACACTGTGCTGCAGTATTTCATTAGCTTACAGCAGCCTCTGCAACAACAGGACATTCTCAGCTCATCTCCTTACCCTTTTAATTCATCAGCTAAGCACATGCCAAACTGCTTGGTACCAGTTTCCATGCATCTTCTTATCATTAGGCGATAACGAGGTTCAAAGACATGGAGTGGACAAGGGATGGTAGGAAAGGCCATGGTACATACGAAGATGGGAACATCTTTATTCAAACTGTAAGAAAATTGTTTAAAAAAAATTACTTTTTTTTCTGGGTGCTGCTATAGTCAGCATATATCCTTAATACAAGACAAATAGTTTCCTTAGACTCAATCTCTGTAAATGTGTATCTCTTTGAGATTTGCCATTTTCACAAGACAAACAGTATTTCAGGACTCTTTTCATTAATACATTAAGTAAACAATCCCTCTAACCTACTTCCATACAGGAAAAAGGTCAAGAAACAGCCAATTTCCCAAAGATATGCATACTGATACATCTTAGATACATGTGGCAAGATTTTGGTGAGAACTTTTCACAGTAACAAAGCACTTAAGAACCAGCTATGTTCAAAGTAAGACGGCAGAGAATCCCCAAAATCAGTAAACCCCTTTGATTTCGAAGCAGCCCACTAATCCACTTAATTTTTTCAGGATTAACTGCATGTTTTGTTTTAGTTTTTAGCTGAGTTATAGCACAACATTCACAAGTCACTGACAAAACTGGATCCTTGAACTTCTCCTGACCTGAAGTATAACTCATTTATAATCTGAATCCTACTCCCAGAAAACCCCCACTGTAACTTCTAAAGCTATTATGTTGTTTCAGAGGAAAAAGCAATTATCTTTATTTTAAGAATATTGTTGTGCCTCTCCACTATCCAAGCACATTGTTACTTGCTTATCTGCAACACACACGTCAAAAATACAAAACATCTGTCAGGTTCATTTACAAATTCATTCCTTTGGTGCATTTGCATACAGAAATGACTTTTCTTCAGTAATTTAGATTGAAAAATACATTTTTGTAACAGCTGTCAGTAATATAAAGAGAGCCTACTTTGACAATTCCTTCATTTCTTCCTCATAAACTTTCTTCCTTTCAGATAATTCCTCTGGCAAGTAACGGACTATCAGCTCTTCTGTAAGGACGGTCTTCTTGTAAGTTCTGCTTGCCAGAAACTACAAGGAAGAGTCAACTCTTAAGTCTGGTAACAAGAAGACAAGTAACATCTCTTTCTCCCAACCCATTCTTCCCTGAGGCCAAAGTGCACCTTAGTTAGGACTGTACTGATTCCTTACCCTTTTCAGCCTCCAGGCACCAAAACTTCCACTTCAGCACATGTGGTTCACCCCACTGTCCTTTTAAATCTAACCCCATACCCTTTTTGGGCAGAAGTTGTACTACCAGGAAGAAAAGGCAGTCCATCCTCACTTTTGCAAAGATACATACATCTTTTTCATCTACAGCTGTCAGCTTACTGGCAAGAAGTACTGGTTATGGGATACCTTTTGTCTGCTGTTGAGAAGTGTTGACTAAAGAGCAACCAGTCCTCATTCACCACAGTTTCCACACAAACTGGAAATATGGTATGAACACAGCTATGGCTGGGGGTCTCCAGGCATGACCTTGATGTGATACTGGAAGCCTCCATTTCTTTAAGAACCAGTAAAACCACTTGTCTTCCAATGAATGCCAAATACATCCTTGAGTAAATGATGAGGTCTGTGCATAGCTTGATGCTGTTGGTACCATCTTGTTCTGGTTTCACAGAATCACAGAATAGTTTGGGTTGGAAGGGACCTTTAAATGTCATCTAGTCCAACCCCTTCAGTGACCAGGGACATCTTCAAATGGATCAGGTTGCTCAGAGCCACCATCCAACCTGACCTTTAATGTTTCTAGGGATGGAGCATCTGCCAACTCCCTGTGCAACCTCTCCCAGTGTTTCATCACCATTATGGTAAAAAAAACTCTTACTCACATCTAATCTCCTCTGATTAAATCAATTCTTTCACTTTAAAAGCATTATCCCTCTACTAAAATGTCTGTCCCTATCTTTTGTATAAACCCCCTTGAAGTACTGTAAGGCTGAGATCAGGTCTCCCCAGAGCATTCTCCTCACCAGGCTGAACAACCACAACTCTCTCAGCCTTTCTTCATAGGAGAGGTGCTTCAGCCCCAGACCATCTTCACAGCCCTTTTCTGGACTTGCTCCACTGTGCTGGGGACCCTACAGCTGGATGCAAGCACTCCAGGTGGTGCCTCACCAGAGAGGTGCAGAATCACCTCCCTCACCCTGCTGGCCACACTGCTTTGGATGCAGCTCACAGGTAGAGCACAGAAAGTCTCCACATAGATGCTTTCAGAAGAACACAACTTTGTGCAGTTTTGTTAATTGGGGCAAGGACATACTTACTTCTGACAGCTTTTCCTTGCAGAGGGGGCAAAGTGGATTATGGTCAAGGCAACGCTCAAGGCATTTGAGGCAAAAGGTGTGTCCACAGGGTGTGGTAACAGGTTCGTAGAACAACCTTAACATGAAAACATGGAACAGAAAAGCTAAGCTGCCAGCAAAAACAATTCCCAATGTGTGGAGAAGAGGGATTAGTCCTAGCTCTTTCTTTCTTTCTTTCCTGCTTTTGTATAAAGCACGGGTGACAGTGTTATCTAAGGATACAAAAAGGTTTTCATTTTCAGAAGTGGCAAACAATGGAGAACAGCATACATTAATGGAGAAAACCACATCTGTAAGATGCAGATGTAAGGTTCAGCAAAAAGGAACAGAGTAATGATTTAGACATTCTCTGTCAGGCTTCTCTTCTTACACCATGAAAACTTTTCTCAGAAGTTAGAGAGGCTTTGTTATGTTAATGCCAGGTCAACACAGTCATACCTCATGCAGAGGGAACACTCAAAGTCCGAGGCATCCACCAGAGTTGTTGGTATTTCACCTGAAGTGTCAGTGGTGTTTTCAGGTAAAACATCTCCATCTAAGTAGTCAAGAAGATTATTATAATAAATATAAGATAATTATATATAAATATAATTGGCACTTGCCAATGTTCTTTACACTGTTGATTTTTTCACAAAAAACCTGATTTATGTCTTTTCTTTTCTCAAGTTTTGTTTCAAACAACCGTATTTCCCACCTAAGTTTTAGATTTTTTGGCAGGAGATGTTTCGGAGAGTAGAGGATGATGTCTGACCAGAGAATACACTTTAGAGCTGAATAGCCATTATTTGCTTCTCCAAAAATTATTGTGTTGTGGGTTTTTCTAGGCTAGTTTTTAAAATATTCTGCTATTGCTTTCCCACCACCACCCCCACATCAGCCAGGCCAGATGTTTTAAAGTACATTAAGTCCAGAATTTAATTTGTTTACACACAGTCAAAATATTTCATCACTGTTTATTATAGATTTCTCAGCAGGGGTAATTTTTCTTACAAATAGAAAAAAGCCTACATTTTTCTAGACTAGGCTGTTGTAGAAATCCCAGATTTCAGACAGCTTAAAGTTAAAGGGCTACTGGAGTTGCATTAGCTAACACTGCTTTTACTAGCTCAGCAATCTGCAAACAGGGGCAAAACACTTCACTTAAAATTCTGCCCAGATTGATTTTTTGGGGGTGGTTTATGTCTCTGGATCAAACTCACTTTAAGGACATGCACTTCAAACTTCACAGCAGCATTATTTAGGCTGCAAAGCTATCAGCTCCAGCTTCTGTTGACATTTACACAAGCAAATTCTGCAACTTCTTTTACAATTTGCATCCTTGTGATGAGTTGCAACAGAGCTGTGGCTGCTGCCACCACATGTTTTTTATTAACCAAATTCTTGACCATTAAAAAGCTCAGCTTCTTATGTTCAGTTAAAACACTAGGATGCTTTGTTAAAGAGTAACTTATGCTCAGCATCTGGTTTATCTCGAGCACAGGCAGGATAGGTGGTGTGTGGCCTACAAACAAAAACAGTGCTATCTTTAACCTACATCTCACATGCTGGCATTTAGTAATTGTAAGAACCTGGCTGTGTTAATTCTGCAAATAGTAACATGGCACTGGGACCTAGCACAGACCAGAAATCAGTGCTTATGGGTAAAACACGATCTCTGCCTGACCCTGTGAAGATACAGGTGGGTCAGATTTCACAATCTGTTTACTGAGTCTGCAGTTCACAGGCAAGTACAGGGCTTTTTCCTCCACAGCAACATGATCAGAAACTGGCCATCAACTGATCTTTTGTAGAGGTCACAGACAGACAGCTGTACTTGCAGACCTGTAACATTTCGAGGCAGAAGCCAAACTCCTCAAGGTGTGGGTTGTTTTTTTTTTTTATTTAAGGGAAAAAATTCACACCAGTACAGCAGCATTTTCAATGTCTACATTAACCAATCATTACACCAATCAGTGAAGTATTGCCTTCAGCATTTCTAGCCCTGAGTACTAAAGCCACTCTGGAGGTCTTTGTTAGAAGCTTGAGAAGCATACAGATTGTAAGCACAGCTATCAAATAACAGAAAACTGGGGGGCGGGGGTTATTACCCTCTAAAAGGCTTCTTTGTTTGCTTGGAAAATTTCATGTAAAGTTGCATGTGACCGTTTCTAATGCCAGTTAAAGATTAGTTTCCAGGCTTACTTCATCTTTCAATCATACAGAAAGACACTGAAGTTCAGCTATAGCTGAGATGCAGAAAATGGAAACAGCATTAGCAACTGGAAAACTAAACTGTGAGTGGATTACACACACATCACATTGGAAACGGCCTATTTGAAAAAGAAAATTACAGTTTTCATTCAATTAACTTATATTGCTCTGGAATAAGGTAAATAGATTGTTAGAGCAGAAACAGACACAGCAGAGTACAAAATATTATGCCAATTCCTGTAGGGAATGTTTTCTTGACACCTATAAAAAGGGAGGAGTAAAAAAGTTTACAGTTATTCAGTATGTGCAAGAGAAATCGCTTTTCTAGGCCACAACACAAACCTTTTTTAAGAATCTTATTGGGGACATCCAAGCTCTGCAAATCCCTCATATCACTGGACAGCTTTCTTTTTAAGCCAACCCCAGGTAAACTGGAGAGAATAGCTCCCAAAGACTTCTTGTTGTCTTCAAAGTAGAGATCCAGAACATGATGGGTAACAGAAGAATCAGTGCTTCTGAATACATCAGATTCTTGGGACGGGGTTTTTGTTAACCTGAACATAGTATCCTAAAAAAATAAGAACAGTTAACATACAGCATGAGACAATTTTGTTTTGCTTTTATCTGTTAGTTTTGTCAGCAATAGATCAACGTTCCCACAATGAGCCTAGCAATGGAGAAAGGTTTGTATCCAAGATCACTTCCCAGTTGCATGAAGTAGGGCCATGTCTCTCCCTACACCACCTGTCTCTAGCAATTATGCTCCTGTCATACCAAAATTTTCAGTGGAAAACCCACAAATACAACTGACTCCCATGTGAAGGCATCACACTGTTTTCTGAAGAAAAAGGTTCACTCTCTTATTCTTCTGAGGAAGTACATCCCAGTAAGAGATCCAACAGCAATGGAAAGAACAGGCTTACCATGAAAGTAAGTGCCTACACAGGTGCAGACAAAGACAGTGTCACACAGATCAGAAAGATCCATGTGCTACTTTTGGTATTTTTATGTTGAAGACTTTTTGCTTTACCTTTGAGGACCCAGCAACAGAGTTATCTTCCACAGCTGACTGTGTGTTTATGCTACTCAGAAACGCAGGTTTCAATCTTGTATGGGATGTTCGACTAGAGAAAGGTGCTGTTAGACTATCATGCACATTTTCAAAGGCTGGGAAAAACATCTCACACATTATCTAGTTAATTAAGAGAGAGAAAAAAAGAAAAAGTAGTAATTACAACATAGATATTTATGTTTATGTGAACACACATGCACAAACTTCACAGTTTCTAGATGCCAAGAAACTTGCAATGTCCAGGACATCCTGCATTCCCCAGTGCCCATGGGAAACCTGAATGGCAATCCCCACCACAACCACAGTCACATTCCAAGGTACTCTTCTAGTGCCCTCCTCCCTTACCAAAGGGTTCTGCTCCCCAAAAGCATACAGGGCAGCAGTCTGTTGCATCCTTCTCCTGACCCTACCCATCTCCATTCTGACACTCAGACCCTGCCTCCAGAAGTCTTTAGACCATGGTCTCCCATCAAAACCAGTTAACAGAGATGTGTTTAAACACTCCTTGTGCTCTTCATCTATCTCCTCCATCCTCAAGCAGATTTAACCCCTAGCTTAAAGCTGTGTAGAGCCTGTTCCCCCTGTCACCAGTCCCCATCAAGCATCTTGCCAAATCCTCGTTTCATTTTTATAAAAAGCTGCCTGTACGGATGGTCACAGACAACCTGATGATAGGCTGTTAGTACTTAATGCGTCTAACTTCCCATAAGGGACAAAATGCTACAAAGACTGCAAAATTTTTCCAGGACAGGGCAGCACACAGCTTCCCCTTCTCAATCCTCTGCCACTTCCCACATAAAAGTCATTTTCTGATGGGTACTAAAATTAGCAGCCTCAAGCCTACGCAGTGGAGTTCACAAATATATAATCCCTCTGGTTGAAGCATCAACCAAACCCAAGAGATGCCTCACATAGCATAATGCTAAAAAGGGTTATCGGAGCATCTGCTGAATCCAAACTATCCTTTGGGTGTTTACTATCACCTGAAACAACATTAATTTTACTTGGCTGTGGGATTAGAAGCAGCACAATGGCCAAGTAGCCAGTAAATACATTTTATACCTTTTGGGCTTCTTTCTTCATTGAGCTCCATTCAGGATTTAAGGCAACACAATAAAGAAACTCCTTCAATGCTTCCTCAGTCCTTTCCAATCCAGAAAGAGCTTTTGCTTTCACATAATGGCCCTGTTCACACAAAGGAAACGTACAAATCTAGAGATCATTTCTGAAGTGGCAGCAAGACACCAGAAAACAAACCTAAAAGTTCATGTCATTCTGCAGGTGAAGAGCAAGATGCTTTTTGGGTAACAACCTCTTTGACACAAGTGACTGAAAGAAATTCAGTCCCTTCTGGTGCAAAAAGATTACCCAGGAACCCTCTGCTGCATTATCCCTTGTCAAAGGCATTGCTCATTTCCTGAGAGAAGAGCTGGGAATGAGGAGGGGTATTTGTCCCCCCAAGGACTAAGTCTACTACACATACCACTGTGCTTGGATACATCAGAGAACAGTTTCACATACCAGGACAAACTTAAAAAGTAATGCAGCTGCACAGAAAAGGCAGTGGGACACGGCAGCCTGGAAGCAGCAGCTCAGAGAGTTCAGGACAGTCACTTCTCCTGGGTGTTTTATGAGGACAGAGAGAATTTTTCACCTGTTTTATTTGGTCCAAAAACATAATGAATTTAGGGCAACTCACCAATGCTTAACCTGAAGCATTTTAGCCCACCCTACCTCTCCTGTGTTCTGGATTCACACATCCATGGCCAACAGGCATGGGTAGCCAACCTGGGAATAAATCCTACTTTACTTGTTACTAGTAGCAAGAGAGGAATGCCACGCCTCTGAACTTTCCTGTAGATATCAAACCACAGTTCTAATCTGACTATGGAAATTACTTCCTTCACAATGAAAAGAAACTAAGAGTGCATTTAAACATTTCCCTCATGCTTATTAGACAAAAGTGTGCTCTACAAGTCCACCTCTGACCCACAAGAACACCTTTAGCCTGTATTGAAAGTACAGCTTCATTCATCTAAGAGACTGGCTAGATAAGCAGATCCACTTTTTGTCCATCGTAATAATGATGAAAGATCTGGTATCACATAACCTTCCTGAGCAGGTAACTCCCTCATTCTTTCAGTACTGCTGTCCAAGCTGGGACCTGTTAAGATCTTTACCATTCCACTGGAATTGGAAGAAGGAGGCTCATGCCAAAAGCAAATAGCAGGCACTGCATATGCCAGGTTAATTAACACAATTATCATTTGGTGACCTGTACAAGAAATCTCAGTACACATCAATTTTCTCCAGGTGAGATAAATTTTTCTTTTCCTCAATAAGGTAAGAAGAGAGATAGTGTGAGGCCTGACCCTGACCTTCTTACCTGGATGCTTGCACAGCCTCCATAAAAACTTTTACAAACCTGCCATCAGTGTCAGCATTACTGCACTGAACTGGGGAGCCTACAAGCTTGTTTGGACTCGTCCTTTGGAGCCGTACGAGAAGTGTCCTTATCCAGCCTGCAAGGGAGGACTGAGCTGGGCTGTCCATAAAGTACCTAAAGATCCAACACCAGGACTCAGGCCCAGGGACTAGAGACCCCTACACTTCACAGACTAGTGCTGCCTCCTTCCCTTTCCTATTTTCACATACCCCTGACAAGCAGCAAACTTGAAAGGGAGATCCAAGCAGGATCATGTGCAGCAGGCAGGAGGGCACCGCTGTTTACCCTCCATATAAAACAACTGGAAAATTCTCCCTGCCTTAAGGAGTCCAAGGACTCAGTTTTCATAGCAACTGAAAAGAAACCAACTTATCTATAGCTCCAATAACTACAGCGTACCAAGGAGTTTCACCAGTAATTCAGCAAGCCATTACATCTGTTATCAACAAGCCAAAAGATACTGGTAGGTGAACACTTGCATCCCAGGAGCTACTCCCAGAATTAAGTTTAATTTTATGTTGGGTTTGGTATTTTTTTAACTACACAGCAAATGTTTGAGCTAATCTCTGCCACTGGATGAGATGCTGCAATACACAAAACAAAGCAGATGCCCAGAACTCCTGGAGAACGTGGATTCTGAGTCAGCACAGCTTATGTTGATGTCCTCACAAACATGAAAGCACAAGTGAAGTACGTCTGAGACACTGCTGGTTACGCCATGATGACAAATTTCATCTTCAATTAACATTCTTCAGAGATGTGATTAATAAAACCTTTATCCGCCTACGACTGACACACATCACATTTCCATGGATTCAGGCAAACAGAAGACATTTCAAGAAAAATCTGAACGCGCATAATTTATTTTTCTCCCTCTGCACAGAAACCCAGCCAGCATCACCCGAGGTGGGATTCCTGACTTGATGAGAAATTATCTGAGATAGAGAAGCAAACTGGATGCAGGGGAAGGTTATAAACTGCCTCCCAACATGGAATGTTTTAATGGGTGACAAGACAGATAGCCTTCAGAGACAATTCCCTAACTTGTCAGAGACTCGGTGTTTCAGACAGCACCTCTATGCTTGCCCTGCATCATCCCTAACCGGGAAAGGAGCACTAGACACACAGCCCTTGCTGTGTGAGCCCACACTCCTGTCCTTGCTGAAGCAGGAGGCCAAGACATTTACGCCACACCTCCTTAGTCTTCACAGGAAGACAGTGTCTGCCTAGAATCCTCCCACAATTCCCCATGCTACGCTCTCCCCAGAAAGCACCCAGAGGCTTTAGCTGCTCAAACCTGTGCTGCGGTTTTGCTACTGATAGGAGAGGGATTGACTATAGGTGTAATCCTAAGTGGGGTAAACTGCTGGACACCCAGTCCAGCCTCAGGCAACCAGTGGTAATGATGGGCACCATGTGCTTCTTCCACTTCTCTCTCCTAACATAATTTCTGGTCCTTGCTTCAAACTGCCCACATTGCTCCTTGTAGCACCTCCTTCGGTTATGAAAAAAATCCCAACCCCTCTATGAAACACCATGACACAGGTAGACGTCACAGATATGAAAGGATTAAAGAGGGAAAGAAAATAATCCTGAAATACACTCTGGGTTGCTCCTCAGAAAAACACATCGGCCAGCAGGCTGTCAAAGCCACCCACTTCCATGGGACACATCATCCCAGAGGGACCTGCAGGGCCATCCTGGGCTGCTAGAGCCTTGTGGAGTGATTCTGCTGCCACGCTGCAGCACAAGCTCTGACAGATAATAGGCACCAGCATGAATGAAACCACACCACCAAAATCCCACCAGCTGGAGAGATTCTGAGGACCTTCCACTTGTTCTTTGAAGAATTTAAGACATTTTTGGCCCTGTTAATGCCACGATGTTCTTCCAACAACACCCCCAGCAGCACAGCCCCCAGCACAAAGAGAAGCCCTGAGAAGAAGCAGTTTTCATTTTGGTCTTTACAAGAGGCAAGCACCGTACCGCGGGCCAGTGGGGCTTGTTTCGGCAGAGGATGTCTGCGTCGTGAAGAGCTTGCTGGTAGTTTTTCATCAACGTACACAGTTCTGCCCGCTGGGCTATTAATGAACACTTGCAAGGAGCTGGAAAACAAAAACAGTTGCAAGGAACTTCATTAAAAGAAGTACTAGGACATGTTAAATACAGTAACATCATATGCAGCCACCATAACAACAAAAAAAAAATCGCTACTTCACACCCATTACATTTATACTCTCCTGGAAAAAAAGGCAATTCCTTCATTCTTTTCTGCTTAAAATATATTCTTCTCACCCTGAAGCAATCTCTGTGTTTTATGTAGCAGGACATTTTCATATTCACAAACAGGATGCCACTACTCTTTTCCTCATCTTGCTTACAGGACACCTCAAAAGGCAAAAAAAAAAAAAAAAAAAGCTGCAAGTGTCTCTACCCTCAGAGTGGAGAAAGAAATCACCAGTTCAGGACTTCAGCTAAAATATTCCCAGAAGCCATTAAATAACAAAAATGCATGCAGCCTTTACACTTCATATCCGCTTGCCTTCCCCAGCAAGCAGACCTCTCATGATCATACACCTTGCCTCCGCAAATTCATGAATCATTCAGTTCACATGGATTATGAACTTGCAGAACATTATTATTCTGTCCTTTCCTAAGGTCTCTAAAACACATTGTAATTTCACAGAACCACAGAAAACCTGGCTGATACATGCTCAGCCTGTACACCAGGACCTCCAGCTCTTTTCTGCAGATCTGCTGTCTAGTCCAGCCCATCCTGTTGCACAGGGTTATTGTGTCCCAGCTGCACCTGCCTTTGCAGAAGTAGGCAAAGCTGGTCAGCCCAGCCCCAGGTTGGTGGTTTGAATGGCAGCCCTGCCCTCCAGCACATGAATCGCTTCTTCCTCTCCCCCTTTGGTGCCACAGACAACCTTGCTGACAGCATGCTCTTGCCTGTGATGGAAGCTGTTAGTAAGCTGCTGAACTGTATCAGCCCCATTACGAACACCTGGGTAACACTGGCAGCCATCCACCCAGCAGCTCTCAAGCCATTAGCCACCTAATGCCCCATTAGCTACCATTAGTCCCTAATGGTCCAGTCAATTCTCCACCTCCCTACCACAACTTCCCCAGCTTGGCAAGAAGGACACTGCAGCAGGCTGCGTTAGCATCCTTGCAAAACACACGCTAGGTCCCAAATAAAGCTCTGCTTTTGTTCACTAGAACAGTTATGTTATTTTAGGTGGTGAGATTTACGAGAGATTTACTCTTGGTCACTGTTGACCTTCACATACTGGGAGAGGCCTCCGGAAGGCTGCCTGCTTGCAGCTAAGCTCAGTAATCCTTTCCCAAATGTGAGCTGGTTAAAACTGTCAGAACTGGTAATAACCTTTACAAAGGCTCCAAGGTGTGCTGAGACACAGTATCACATTTCTGCAAATTTTAAACTTCACATCCAAACTAGCTCTCCCAAGACTTTTCCACTAAATGCTACTTTATGCAGGTTCACACACAGGGCTCCTTGTCTTCATACCTCTCCTGCTCTCTTCAGCCTGCTTTGGCTTCATTGTTTGGATCTCACTTCAGCATCAGCATCCTAAACGCCCTCAGGAAGAACACACTGCCCATACAGAGCCCAGGTACAAACACATCTGCACGGACACAGAGTGAGTACAACTACTGCAGGTGCCACCACTCATTAAGTTCAAGCACCTACCAGGAGGAATGGCCCAACATCACATACCCCTCCCACCTCCCCTCCCTTGGGCTGATGCTCCTGCCTGTGCAGCAAACCAGGCTCGTGTGCTTGCACTGGGAACCACAGCAAAGAATCAACTGACTGAAAGTTAATTCAGTAGCAGCAAATAAATAGATTTAAGAGGATAGGTTTCCCCTCAGGCTAGTTCACTGTACAGCCACAAAAATTGGAGTGCCGGGACACCGGATGAGAAGGAAAAAAGCAGCAAGGAGCACTGCCTTTTTTGGCTGTAGCATGGACTGACAACAGATATACCAACAGCAGAATGACAGATCAGGGCTGATGCTTCTCCACTGGTCTCAGACAGTGACAGCTAGAGACTACACTTAAAGAGCTCTACAGAAGCTCACATAGCGGGGTTCTATGCTGTTTTTTGCTTGTGTGGCTTTGTCATGGTTTGTTGTGGGGTTTTTTTGACTATTACACATGCAGACTGCTGCATGGAGTGATCTATGTTTCTACCTAAATAGTTTTTAAAAGACAGCAAGTTAAATGAAATTGAAAGCAATTAATCTAAGATCTCCAAGCAAGTTTTTTGCTTCTTTTAGCAGATGCTCAAATATGAAATTATTTATTTTAGCTGCATTTGAACAGTAAGGAATACATACTTTGTACTTCCATCTTTGTCTGCTCTAGGGTATCCAGGTGCAGGGTATGCTGAGGGAGGTGGAAGCAGCAAGCAGTTAGGCACCTCAAAAGGAAAGCAGGGTGGGGGGTGTGGGGTATTTCTGGCACCATAGAAAAAGGAAGCAGTGGGAGATTAGGGGGCAAAGCAAGTCAACTTGCTGCTTCTGTTCACTACTGCACATTTTGACCACACAGATGCTTTCCAGCACTCTTCAGAAGGGTTCATACATCCAACAAACCCAGAGAGAGAACAGCTTCATCAGCTCCTCTTCAGGAACTTGTCTTCAGTGCAAAAGTTTTAAGCAAAAAAAAAGCCATTGCAGAGCACAACAGTGTGGCAAAGGCTGCAGGTCCTCCTGAAGCACAGTCCAAAGGGTCTCACAATATGAAAGCAAAATAAACCAACCTGGAGGCAAGCCAGAAAAAGCTACGTGTATTCAGGGCTCATACCTCTCCTTCACTGAGACTCAGTCAGAAAGCATAAGGTGTGCCCCATCTTAATGAGTAACTGGCAAGGAATGTTTAGTTAACTGAGAGAAAGGATAAAAAACCCCAACAAACCCAACAGCTTTGCTAAAGAGAACAGTATTTATGAGGCTGTAGTGTAACAGGTGTAACTGGGAGATGAAGTATCTAGACTAGATGCCATAGCTAGAGTGGTGCCCAGCCACCTCCATTCAGGCTCACCTCACTCACACAGCAAGCAGTGCAGCCTGAAATCTTACTGGCTCTACACCTGACCCACGCATCCCTAATTCCCAGCCTCCTGCTATCAGCAGGACTGTCCCAGGAGGGCCTGTGTCCCATAAGGGCAAAGCTAGATGGACTGAAACCTCGTTCTTTGTCAGTGGAACAGAGGCATCAGCTGGCTGACTCCAACTCAGGGTCCATGTGGAAGCGGGACGAAAAAGTGAATATCCAGCGACAGCCTAAATAACTACATGGTTTCTTGTAAGCACCATGATATCAAACTGTTCCACATCACAGCAAATGCTGTGATGAAAATAATTAGTCACAGAAGGTGGCAGGAGAGGCCTTGAGGGTGTACAGAGTTTGTGAATGCTGCTAGATGCCAGTATACAAGTATGCCAGTGTTCAAAGGCCAGGCTGAACAATGCCTTGACCACTCCAATCCAGTGGTCTAGTGAAAAGTGTCCCAGCCCATGGCAGGTGGGTTGGGACTAGATGATCTTTAAGGTCCCTCCCAACTCTTAACATTTTGATTCTACACTATTTGCAATTTTAAAAATCCAAAAAAACAAAAATCAAACCCAAGGAAACAATCCCAAAAGAAAAAGCTGCACAATAGTAGTCAAAAGTTTGTTTTAAAATAATGCACTCATTCTCTCTTCTGGAGATAAAGAGCAGGGGGAAAAAAGATTTCTTTTATGAAATGACTTATTATTTCAGGCCAAATTTAAAAAGAAAAGCGTAGAAAATTCCACTGTTTCCACAATACCAGCAGATGGCCTTTCATGAATCCAGCTCCTCCTGGGAATCCACAGCTGCACAGCAAAATTTATGTCCTTGTCAGCATCGGGGATGCAGTACTGAGGCTCCCAGGATCTGCGGCTCCGGGCAGCTGGGACACAGAGACTTCCTCCAAGACACAAATCCTGGCAGTCTTCCCAAGCATCTCCCTTCCCCCCAGCCATAATCCCACTGTAGCAGACAAACCCTGGCCCACACAGGACCCAGAGCAGACATATGTTTGGGTCTTTGCCTCCTGGATCCTCCTTTGGACCACCAAATATTGCCTACCCTGGAGTGTGGTTGTCAGCTTGGATTTCTCCAAAATCATTAATTTTCCTCTCATACCACCTTTGTGCTCATCTACACATTTGTTACCCTGTGCTTATACTTATGCAGAAGCTAACACCCAAAATTACTTTTCCAGATATGCCCAAGCATTCAATTTTTTTAAGGAACTATTCTGTTGAGTTCGGGATGTTCCTGTAGGACAACAGGGCTCCCTAAAATCTCCTTGTGCCAGGAGGCACAGGAGCAAGGCAGTTAGAGCAATTATGAGAATTTGCCCAACTGACTGCAGATGATGATAGAAGTTTTACTGTAATAAACTACATTGCAATTTCTTCCAGGAACTCAGAACAGGAAAAGCAAGCTTAAAGTTGCTACAAAACTCTCTAATTCTCCTTATCTAACAATTCTTCCTAGAAAATCACATCTTATTCACACATATTTCAATATTAAGCGTATTTCCGCAGAACTGAAACACTGTCATCACAAACACCTTTCAGTCTTGCTTTTAAGAGTCAGCCTGCACAGAATTTCAGCAGAAACTTCTCTCACATTTTAAAGAAACTTCTGCCCTGGAGAGAAAGAAAGAAATTTGGCTTGTTTTGCTACATTATGCATTTAGTTCTGAACAATTCAGTACTGAAAGCCTTTTAATAAGCTTGAAAAACAATATGACACATATATTTTCATTTCAGTGAGAAATTACCAAGTTTTACTAAAGAACTGAATAGCAAATTAGCTTTTCTCCTCCAAACTTCATGTAAGCATGACAAGTCCACACACAAAAAATGGATGCACAGGATGTTTGGTAGGGAAAGAGGGGGTGGCAAAGAGAAAGATGCAGTTTAGAAAAAAAAATAGCAGAAGTAGTAAAGACATTCAGGACATTAAAATAAAATTTCATTTCACAGCAAAGATGAAAACCAGGGTCAGCTTCCCAAACCTGATTATGGAGGACAATGAACATGACCACCTATTTGCAATCAGCAAACCCGTGTTTTCTAAATCATCAGTCCACCTTAACCAGACTGACAACTGGACTTTAAAAAGCATACATATTATTGAATGTCATGGCTTTCCCTCCTTGCATTTACACCACTGGCATCTTCCTGAAGTGATCAAAGACCCCAGAGGAAACATGCAAGAGCTTTTAGTGCACAGAGAATACAATAAAAGATGGCTCTTCCTCCAGAAATCTAGTTGTGCTAACAAGCACCCTTCCATTGCATTTGCCAGGCAGGCACTTGTGAACAGTGCTCTGTAGGCAAACATAACACCCATCTCCCCTGGGGGACCAAGGGACCAACACTGGCAGACAGAAGTGTATGGCCTTAGGAACTCTTGAAATGGGCCGTGGTGAGGATGAGGAGCTCAGGGCACCACCATCCTCCACTTGGAGCCTGTGCCAACAATTTTTAGGAAGATGTAATTTTAGGATTGAACTGATTTCTCTCCAGCCTCTGTATTTTGCTGTCCAAAATCAAGCTTAAGAACACACACCTTGCAGTGTGCTGAACAAAATGCTTTAGATTCTCAGCAGTTTTATTTCAGGCTCAGTAAGTCCTCAGCTAGGAAGCTCCACATGTTATTTAAAGCTGGACTGTCATCACTGCTAAGCACAGCTAATCACTATTCCCATCATTACTCAGGAGAAACACTGTGAGGGAAGTTGTATGCTATCCAGAAGAGCTGCTACAGATGATGCAGCTAATTCTGCACCCTCGCTTTTGTCCTGTATCTCTGGCCTCATGAGGCAGAAGCATGCCAGACCAATTACATTAACCTGCAGTTTAGTTTGCATGCCCACAATTCCAAAGCCAATGATAACCTTCTTCCCAAACCCGTAAGTCATGAATTGCAGCAGCAGAAGTCCCAAATTCAAGAACGTCCCAGCATAGAGCTAAGTGTAATATATTAGACCATTGTTCCCTCCCATGCAAATCCCAATCTTTCAACACTCTGCTAGATGTCTGCTACTCTTTCCAGGTAATATAGCATGAAACAACACTCCCTTTCTGTATTTGCAGTTCCCATTCTACCCTTTGGACATTTGGGCTGCTTCACGTGGTGTACCCCAAGTCCATCTATGGCCTCTTGGCACTAGTATAATAAAAGCAGTAAGTACACAAATATGACTCATTTTTCAATGTTTACTAATTCACCCAGCACTTAGTTCAAGGCTGGAAAAGGTTTCCTACCAAAGCCTCAGTCAGAGTGGAATTATCCTCTCACACAGCAGGTAGGGAGACTGCCCCAAATCAAGATATCTACAGACTGAAATATGATATAACAAGCAAGATTCAAAATTAAAAAAAAACCTCAAGGGGTCAACCCCCTGCCAGCTGTCCAATGCACCCAAGGAAAAGTTCTGACCCTCCCAAAGAAACAGGGACCTATGCTGTGATTGCAAGGAGACTCCAAAGACACCATTGTACTTTGCAGACAGGCAGGACCAGCCAAGTAGGTCTCCCACGATCACAGCTTAACAGGATAAATTTAGAGCCAGATATTCTATCATAAAACTACTTTACCAGTGACAACCTAGCTGCCTTCTTTGACATGATTAGTACATAAGCTACATTTCTACAAGTTACCCTTCAGGTCTTTATAAGCTCTTTTTCCAGTTAAAGCTTGTTTCAGAATTTCTGACTTTTGCAAAAAGGACCCTCTTGTTTCTCAGTTACTACCCCACCCTTTCTGTCCTCAAATAGAATGATCACTTAATACACTTGCAAAAAGAAAAGAGTACTGTAATACCCTACTAATTTTAAGGTAAGGAAGCACGAGTCAGTTCTATAAATGTCTTCTTTCAAAAGCAAAAGACATTCTGTTACACTTTATCAAAGAAAAAAAAAAGTATGCTGTTTGAAGAGACTTCAAAAATTCTTCAAACTTTGATAAGTACATATAGTTCATTCTCGAGGATTGCTGAAGTAGTTCAATTATTTATAGGAAATTACATCAGGGTTACATACATGAAGCGGGACGGGGAAATACAATTCTGTTCCATTTAAGATGGGGTAAGTCACATGAGCAATGTTAATTACTTAAAAAAATAAAAAAACACACAAAAAAGCCAAAACCCTACAGCAAGACTGTCTACTGTACAGCATGATGCCTCCTTCCCTTCACCAGTGATTAACAAACCTCCTGATCACCTTGGCTCCGGTCTTGCAGCTTGGCAATGTCTCTGCCTTCAGCAATCCCTCTGCAAGCAGGCAAAAACTTCCAGAGATCCAACTACAGAACCTGAGCACTCAACCACAAGCTCTGTACAAACCAAGAGTACCATGAACTTCTGCTCCAAACAACTTGACATGTTTCCAGTGGTGACATATATGAAGCATTTACTACTATTTTTCAAGCACTAGTTCACAGTAAAACAGGGGGGAATGGGGCGGGGGAAGGCATCGAGGGGCAGAACTCTGCAAAATATTTCAAGTTTAAAAAAAATGCTAGGATGACTGCAACAGTCTCCAGCTAACCTTGACTCCTACTTTTACACATTTTTCTGTCCATGTAAAACAGAACAAAGATGTTTTGGAGACACACTTTAAGAGGATTCCAAGATATTACTTTAAAGAGGGATGGGAAAGTTCTTTTTTTAGCACAACTCCTCTAAGCAGCAAGCAACTACTATTTTTTGTAGCAGGTAATTTCAGAAACACTACCTCTCATTTTTCTCCTAAAGTCACCTTCCTTTAGGAGTTACAAAATTAAATATTCTTCTGATAAATTATTAAAATGACTGAACCAGTTGCTTTTGCAGGAGTCTACCATGGCTTTTCTGTCACTTTTGCTAAATGGCTGGTACAACATCAAAGACTTACTTCTTCACTACTGCAAACAGGAAAGCGTACTCAAGACCCTGTGAGGAAGGAAGATTTGGCCAACATCCTTTTTACCATATCAGGAAAAGACAAATGACCTTATCTTTTAATAGGAGCCTCCTAGAAATGGTGTACAAAAGAAGAGACCATTAAAGTGCTCTAATACAGATAATTCACATACAGGTCCATGTAGACACTCTTTAGCACTATTCTTTGAATGAGACTTTGGTGCAAGCAAACCATTAATGAGGGCACAACCTTAGAAAATTAACAAAACACATACGATAGCATCAGCCACCCCATAAAAATTTAAGCACAGCTCTCTAAAGAGAGTTCAGTAGCTTCCCTTTACAGACTGGGACTCTTCTTTGCTTCTTCTGGCCCTGACCAGGACTAACACAGAAATCCATCACCATCAGGGCTGCAGTAGGAAAGCACCTGAAGGCTGTTCCACCAAGAAATTCTCATCATCCTTTCCCCCCTTTATCTGAAACAACTCAAGACACGGGCAGGGAAGGAAAATGCCCAAGCAAATTGTAGAAGTGGCTGCTCCTGGTTGACCTTAACAAGAACCTTTTTCCCATGTGAAAGTGCATACCAAAGATCATCTGCAGCCATAAATACCTATGTGACAATGTTTCAATTAAGTGGCCCAGAACACTGGGTCGTGGAGGCTGTGTGGGATGTCTGAATGTCTGAGATAAAGGAGCAAGAAACATGGGCTCTGCCATTTCTTTGTATGATTGGTTAGTCCCCTACCAACTGGCTGCATAGCTTTGATTCTACAATCTGTAAACAAGAATCCCATAAATACTTGTGTGTGCTTAATGAAGAGATTCTGTTGACTTAGAACAGGGTCCGTGTTTTTTCCAATTGCTACACAAATTATTTCTGGGGCATGGCAGAACACTTGCCCAACCTATCTCATACCTGTAAGCACTCAGTCTAACTTCAAGAATGCTTGTCTGGAAGTTTTACCTATGCCATGCTCTCCAGGAAGGAGTGCAACCCCACAACCTGTCATTTATCTAGCAGGAAAATCTACAGCAGTTGCTCTTGAATCAACTTGCTGCTCTTGTGTCTCTTTTCTACTGCCTCCTGGCCTGCCCCACCACCTTAATTCAATTCTTACAACGAGAAAATGTGGAAGGCACCAGATAAATTTCCATTAACTGCTTGACCACAAAATTAATTAGTGTTGAGCAGCCACAATAAACTTTCTTTTGGATCAGACCAATTTTGGTGATCATCCACTGGGATGGGGGAGGGGGTGCAGTTCTCCAACATCTGGCCAAGAGAAGCAGATTCTCCTCTTTCCCCCAAAGCTCAGGAAAGCTCCTGCATTTTGTTTCTAGCAACACCACATCCACCACCCTGTGGACCAGAGGACAGTGAGCAGCTCTCCAGCCCAGGAGACAGAGCATCCCCAGCACCCACACAGCAGCATCTCTCCTGCTTGCCTGGCAGCACTGCCACCTCTGACACTACTTTGGGCTTGGTACAAACTCACTTCCTCTCCTTGGCCATTCCTACACCATCCTTTATCCACTTGAAAGAAAGATTCAAATAGATGTATATGCAAAGGAGCCTTTTCTTCCAAAGTCCTCTATCTTTCACCGTGTTTTCAAAACTCCGTGACAGAGCTGAGCTTTATCTCCTACATGCTCATTCTGAAAGCCTTAGCAGGGGTGGTACTAAAATCCTGGGCAATGTGAGCAGCCGCATGCATCAGCTATTCTCCTCCAACCCAGGACAATCATATTTCTGCTCAGAAAGAGCCCATCACACTAGAAGTAAACAAAACCTCTTTGAGTGTTTGCTGAGCTCTTACAGCTCTCCAGAATCAATCATCTTCTCAGCCTGATAAACTTTGCAGCAGTGGGTAATTACACACTGAAGCCAACATGTCTGACACAGAAACAGGGTGTCCTGAAACACCAGTGTCCAGATAGAATGTGTGTCACCCTGCTGGGACCCAACTGTATGGCTCACAGCAAGCAAACAAGAAGCTTCTCCCATCACACCACAGGAGCCAGGGCAAGGCCACCCCTCCACACCCAAAGAAGCTCATTCGAGATCAGGGTCAGGTGGGCACAACATGGTCACAGCCCTTCCCAGCAGAGACACAGCCCTGTGGGCAGGCTTGAGAGTCAACCCAAGACCTGCAACTGCTGACACAGCCCAGGAACCAGAACTGCTACAAACCAGCAGCAACAGGAGCCACAGAACCACACCCCTGGGCTTTTTATATCCCTGAGCAGACATCTTCAGACTTATTTACAGGAAAGGCACAGGATGCTAACAGGCTGTCTCAGTACAAAGAAGGGCACAGAGAAATTCTGGCTTAAGGCATGACTCAAGACCACCCCAAACTTCTAACACTCTGCATGCATGTTGGTTTACGAAAGTACCCTCACTCCGAGGAGAGCTTAATCTCTTTTAGAGATGTACTTGGGAAAAGATCTATTCACAATCTTCCCAATGAAGCAACAGACACCTGTTGCCTCTGTAACTGCTTTGGAGAAGTAAAAAAACCCCACAACCAGAACACACTCGCAAAAGCACATCCTTAAAATACAATAATTTGTCACTGAAATCGAGCTTACATTAACTTCAGGCATACAGCTTAAGGAGTTTGTATGCCTGGATATAAGGGAACAACTGTTCTCCTCCCAAGCACAATCCCTCCAGAGAGTATCTCCATCAGAGAGAGCAGCAGGTGAAAGAAAAAAGGGTGCAGAAAGTACATACCACACAAAAAGGCCCAAACCCAAACAAACAAAAGAAAACAACCCCACAAACAATGCAATCCTGCACACACATATCATATATTTCAGTTTAATGAACCTAGGAGTTCATACAATCAAAAGACTAGTTAGAAGAGAAGGGATATCAGAGAGGAAGCCCACATCTGATTCCCACACAATGAAATTCAGAAAGCTGGGGTAATAGCCATGAGAGTAACATTTGGACAATACTTGATACTATGATGGCTGAACAGCATAAAGCTTGGCACAAAAAGTGATCCATCTGGAAACAAATGCTTTCTTTCAAGCAGCTTGCCATGTGCTTGCTTTGAAGCTGTGGTAATTAGATACCTTACAATAATGGAGGATCTATTCCAATGTCTATAGCAGCAAAAAAAAAAAAAAAAGGCAGTGACTTTGTATAAAAGAGAAGAGATCACATCTCAAGAGGACTGGAAGGATCAAACAGCAAAGCTGATTTTCTTAAGAACAAAAAATCCTACTCAACGACACCTGACTCCAGAGCAGGCTATGAGAGTGAACACGGGAGCAGCAGTGCTGTTGTAGATGTCATAGTTAAGGACAAAAGATGAACATACTACGAGTATGCATTTGTAAGACTAACTAGTTCAACTGGAAAAAGCTGACAACTTGAAGGCATGTAGACTTCTTCCCAGGCCTGAAATATGTACCAGACATTCCAGATTGCACCAGGAATGTAATTCAAGAATTGAAGCACCTTGAGAACTAAATTGTGAATCAGAAGAGAGAAGGTCACAATCAGAATGAGCAATGTGATAGGAAAACTTGCTTTAATATTGCATCACACAAAGCTAGTTGTTACAAATGGAGTAGGGAAGTATCCCACAAAAAACACCAGTAAAAAACCCCCACTGGAATGTGTGTACTGCCAAAAAACCCGGAATTTTACCTAACTTTATACCACAACTGTTTAATCAATGTGTACATGTGCCTTCAGTCACTAAAAAGAAATTTTAACAATACCCAGGCCCTTGACACTCAATAGCAATACACAAGCATTTGCAGTTTGTAAAAAGCAGTTATTTTCTCACACATTAGAAATGTGTTCAGCCTGGAGCAGAGGAAACCGAGGGGACACCTCACCGCAGTCTACAGCTTCCTCTCAAGGGGAAACAGAGAGCCAAGCACTGATCTCTCTTCTCTGGTGACCAGGGATAGGACCTGAGGAAACAGCATGAAGCTGAGTCTGGGGAGGTTTAGGTTGGATTTTAGGAAAACATTTTTCACCCAGAGGGTGGCTGGGCACTGGAACAGGCTCTCCAAGGATATGGTCATAGCCACGAGCCTCACAGAGTTCAAGGAACGTTTGGACAATGCTCTCAGGCACATGATGTGACTCTTAGGGCTGTCCTGTGCATTTAAGTCACCCACAAGCTAACATTTAAGTACTGAAAAGTTAGAAAAGAGCCATGGGGTTTTCTTTTTTTTTTTTCTTTATTTACCAAGATATTTGGCTGGAAAACAAGAAGGCAACTCCAGCATGTTGAAAAGCAGTACCTGATAAACATGTGGCAAGAATTTAAGAACATGAGGCTCCTGCGCAGCAGTTTAATTTGTGAGAAACAGCACTGGCATGCAGAAAACATCAAAAAAGATGACGGGCTGGGGGCATGGGCTGCCCTTAGTTAGCAGGAATTTGGATCCACTACAGGATCCTTCCCCACATGCCTAGGGAAGTTACAACATGCAAGCCTATAACTTTGGATTTCAAAAGCTAACAAGATACCTGTTATTATTTCCAGTTACAATTTTATTAGAAAGAAAAATTTAGTGCCACTGACAGAGTGAAGACTTTCTGAACAGATTCCCAGGCTGCTTGGGAAATCACTGAAGACAGAAATAAGGACACTGCAAAGGAGTTATCTTGAGACCCTGATGCACAGCAGACATGGCTGGAGATTGTACTCCAGGGACAGGAAGGGGAAGGAGACATGCTGTGTGAGAACACCAGCAACACACTACAGTCTTCTCTCTCCTTTCACCCCCATGCACACACAGCAAGAAGCAGAGGTAACAGTGAGAAATAGTTCTATAAAAAACTCTTCAAACATAATTTCATCGATGAGATGCTGTTTTCTCCAGCAGTAGGACCCCGAACTCAAAGTATTAGGAGGCTTCACTAGTGAAAACTCACCATATCCAGCAGTGACCTACATTAAGCCTCTCCCCTCCCTCTGCTTCACCTTCCTTCTTGGGCTCCATCCTGCCCTACTTTAATAGGGATTACTTCAGCTAAACCACGTAATAGTTTTATAGGGACACTCAGCTAGGACTCAAAACTTGTCACATCTAGCTGGAAAAGTGGAAGAAATAGCAGAAGTAATGGTTTCTGCAGTCAGCATCAGCTGTGAGGAGAGTATGCTATGCCATCCCATCCCAAACTCTTTTATCTCCAATGCCTACCGTGAAAGTGGGGCTAAAAATGAAAGTGAGTCAAGGACTGACATGACGGTGAAACTGTTTCTCTTCACAGCAAAAGAAATTTAAAAAAAAAAAAAAAATCAGAGCCATTTATGCCTGCATGTAACAACCAGGATCAAGGAAAGCGATTTTACTCAATGCAGGGAAGGAGCTCATTCAGAGAGGAGAGGGACAGTTTTGCCTACACTTGTCTTTCAAAGCCATTTACCCGCAGGATTTTGGCAGTGTTAACACGAGGGAGGCTTTCTCCCCCCTTCCCCCTCGACTAAACCGGACATCCATCATACGCTGAGACCGGAGCAGCGGCAGATCCCGGGGGATTTGCCGAGATCCCGGCTCTCCTCAGCTCCACGCCTCTCCGACATTCACGGTGTTGTACCACCCCCACCGCTGGCAGGGCAAACAAGCCGGGCGCACGCACGCACACATCCACTACTACAAGGCTACAACCGAGCGAGCAGGATCCACCTACTACTCGGCGCAGAGCCTGAAAACAAGCTGCTTTTGATAAACTAGGGCTGCCATCGGTTTGGCAGAGGAGGAAGGCAGGAATTTTTATTTAAAGCCAAGCTCTTCAGAAAACACCCTGAACACAGAAATTCTCCGTGCCAACAAAGAGGCTACGCTCAAAACACGGGCGGACCATCACTCCCAAGGCTTAACACAGATTAATCTGAAGTATTTTGCACAGTGTAAGATAAAGGAAATTTTCTGAGCCTTTACACCTATTGATATATCATTAGGTGTTTTCAAAGCTTTTATCTTGCTGAAGGCGCAGCTGCACGTAGCTGAATGAATCCGATCCACATACTCATTTCTTCCACGAAGCCGCGGCGGGACTCAACACGACCACTACGGCGTATCCTACACTAAATGATGGCTTCCCCATAAATAGGAAAGCGGGTTTTCTAGAAATACTGCATAATGAGTCATCAGCAGCGAGCAGCTAAACGCCAGGCACCTTTAGAGCAAGGACAGAAATACCAGTGGAACAAAAATAGCCATTCACTGGAGCGGGGGGCGGGCGAGAGGAGACCCGCTGGCAGGATTCCCGCTCGTAACCTCCCCCAGGTGCCCTCCCCCACCATTCACCGCAAGCCCCCTCCCCGCCCGACTG
>VXAC01003061.1:1892937-1929063 GCA_013399225.1 Rhipidura dahli | reverse complement strand
CGGCTCCCAGCGGGAGCGGGAGCGGGGCCGGGGGGGCTTCCGCCGTGCGGCTCCTGCTGAGCTCAGCCTCTTCCTTCCCGTTTCCTGGTGCCCGGCCTTAACCGCTGCCTCGCCGGGGCTGCCGTACCCTCCTGTCCCATCGCCTCCTGCCCCGCCGTGCGCCGGGACCCCCTCGGTGCCGCCCGGCCGCAGGGCACGGCCTCTCCGCCAGCAGCACCGCACGGCGTGGGTCAGGGAGCGTTATCAGTTGTTTCTTTTTATTTCTCTGGTCCCCGAGAAAACAGGTACTTGCTGTCTCTTAAATAAATAAATACATACATACACAAATAAAAATTAATAGAATTTCCCAAACCTCACAACTGTTAAAAAAAAAAAAAAAAAAAAGGTCTTCTGTAAGTGGCAGCCTTGCCAGCACAGCTTGGGATCCGCGAGTCGTGTTGAGCGCTGGCTTGTGCAGCGGCAGCAACAATAAAGATAATGCAGCTGGAAGTTAGTTAATCATGCGTGAGTCAGAGAGGAATCCAACTTGCTCCGCAGGAATAACAGGAGCGGAAAAAAAAATTAGGCAACATTTATTTTAGACACAGCTGTAAACAGACCGCTCTGAGAAGCGGAAAGCCTGTCAATCCAATGGGGAGATACCCACATCCAGCTGCTTTTTGGGCTGCAGCTGGACAGCAGAGGATATTTTTGGCTTTGCGTCTCTCCTGCTAGGCCTCCGGCCCCCAATTAATGGCCTCAGCCCACATCAGGAAAATCTCATTCATTAAGTATTGTATCAAATAGTCTTTATACTATGAAAGTGTATTGATTTTCTAAGTAGTATGGTATTAACTTTCTTTATATGTATATGGCTTATGGCATATGGTTTATGTTATATACACTGCATAGTCAGGCTTAAGTGAGCATTAGTATTCATGGTGGAGTAAGCGTGACCAAAGGACCCCAGCTAAGAGCAGGGAGCAGGACCTTTGTTTCTCAGCTCCTCAAAGCCATCCATGACAGATAAAGGATACCCCTTGACTACCAAGATAACGCCAGCCATCCAAGCCCCTCCAGCACTCCTGTGAAACTCTTCTCTTACCTGGCATCATAGCTTAGAAACTGTAGCAAACTGACTCCAGGATGTCTAGATCAATAAAGAGGCAGGTGGATGATGGCTATAGAAGTATTGTTGGTTTTCGGAACAGTAAGATGCTCACAGTAAGTTCCTCCATGTCTTACCCATTTTGCACTGTTTGTGCTTCTAACAGTTGATTCTTTGAGCAATGCTCACCCCTCCAACATTTTTACCATCCTCCTTGGCTCAAGGTTTCTATCCAGAAGGTGACCTTGGCATCCTGTTAGTATTTCGTCATTCCCTTTCTTGACATGTTCACTTGGAATTAGGACGGGATAGAATCCCGTTGCCATTTTATCTAAATCACTTAGGGACATTATTCATAGCAGAGAGGACAGAAACATTGTGGCTAGTTCTATTTTGCAGTATCAAGGGCAAGCCATGGAATCTTGGACAAAGGATGAAAATGCAAACTCACTGCTTGAGCCACCCCACAGCATTATTCTCTTGTTCCTATGACCCCAACAAGGAGCAGCAGCATTTTTGCTGACTGCCCCCATTTCATTCATCTGGTGATTAGGCTCCTTGGCTGGAAACTCCCTTGCAACCCTCCTTGCTTTCCTGTGGAAGGAGACAGCAGGCAAGTCCTTCCTGTCACACCACTATTCCCCATGTGTCTTTGGATCGCTGTGTGACGGCCCTTCAGCTCCATCCGTCCCTTCTGATGGGTGATTTGGGAGGTGCTGGCTCAGGGGCTGCTATTGAACATGGCCTGTCAGCCCCTCCATTTGCTGCTGTGCATGTGTTGTGCCAGGCTGGCGTGCTGGGATGGCTCCAGTCCTTTCCTCATCAATGTTTAGCAGGCGCTTCTAGAAGAACCTCCCGTGAAGTGAGGCTACTACTTTATTTAGCAACATGATCAATAGCCTCTTGGCAAGCAGCCTCTACTTTTTTCCAAGACATCTATTTCCAAGGGAACAAAATTACCTCACTGCTGTTCAAACTGGCACAGTGTGCCATCTTTTCCCTGCTTCCCAAGAGCAGAATTGCTTGCCACCTGTGTCTGAGCACACCTGTGTCACTCTTCTCCCCTATGCCTATTTTGGGGGGCCGTGTTCTTTCCTAAGTCTTCTTGCTCCAGAACATGGTTCATTTGTACATCTGGCTGCACTTGTATTTGCTGTTTCCTTATCTGAGCAACAAAGCCACTTTAATACAGCTGCCTTTTGCAAAATTGGTAAGAGTTTGCTGAGCTGCAGAGCTTGGAGGGACGATGAGAATGTGGATTCACTATTTGAGCCACCTCCAAGTATTAATAATTTTCAGAAAAGAGTGATAGACTAAGAAACAGCAAGAACCAGGGGAAAGAAAGAAAAGTAAAGTTACTGAAAATGTATACATAAGAAGCTCATGCTTCTCACTGAAATTATCAGCAGTATGCCTATCACAGCCAACGTGACATGGGAGACTCCTGCCAAGAAAGTCCACTGGAACAGGTGCCCCATGACATGGTCATGTGGTTTATGGCTTCTTCCTGGACAAACTACAAGCAACTGATTGCAACAGTCACAAAACAGAATGGATTTTGCATGAAGGATCTGAAGGTTGACAGAAACACCAAGTCGATTTACAGTTTTTCTTTGAAGAAAAGCTGTAGCTACCACATCGGATTGAAATGTTGCCTACCACAGGAGATAAAGAACCACCTCTTGTACTCACTAACCATGGCAAAACTGCTTCTGCCTTCATCATTTAAAAAAAAAGCCCCATCACCCAAAATTGGCTACTCCATGGAAGGCTGTTAGAGGCACTCCCCGTTAGCAGTATTATTTTCCTGTTAAATACTATGCTTCCCCTTAGGAGTGGCCTCATCACACACTCTCAAGCACCGTGTAGAAGTCCATCCACTTCCCAAGGGGGAATTACAGGTGCTTACTCCAATGAGTCATGGTTACACACTTTAAAGTCATCATGAGGTTTCCTTTAAGTTTGTCACCTAATTTTCAACTTCTTCCTGAGGCCCAGCTTCCACAGGGTTTTCCCCAGGGTAGAATTTACTTGGAGCTTGAAGGGGAAAGGAGAAGCTGAAGTAACTTTGAAGTGACAGAATTTACATATTTGGAGGGCATTTTTAATTCCTCTAACACTTTTCTGTTCCAAGGTAGTTTGAATTATTAAACTCCTGTTTGTTTTGATGATTTTTTTGTTGGAGGAAATCTGTCTTTTATTGTTTCAGAATAAGTTAATTAGGATATAATCAGTGCACAGGCACCCATAAAGGTACCATGCTAAAGCATTACAGCAGTTGTAAAGTCAAAGACACAAAAATTAGGGTACAGTATAATTAAGTCTGTGTATGCTAATTTAGTATCTCCTTCATGCATTAACCTGATATGATTTTAATTAATGACATAGTATTTTCTCTACAGGATGCATGTCTGTCTTGGTTTAGTCACAGGAAAGAAGATACCAAATTAATGGGCATCCAAACTGTAATGTTCTCCCTGGTCACTGTGCAGTCCCCTTGCACCTTATAATTTGTATTAATCATACTTTGCTGCAGTAGCAAAATTATAAATTTCCTTGTGTGTTTTTCTGTAAAATTCAGGGTACAGAACTGGAATATTCACAAATATGCACTCATTTATATTTTCAACAAGAGCATGAGTCAAAAGGAATAATAGTTCACCCTTTGAAAGCTGGGAAATTGAGGCAAGTCCAGAGTGGCCACTAATTTGGGGCACTGGATTTAGTGGATGAAATGTCAGAATATGATTTTTCAGATATACAGATTATTTCAGGAGTACATCTTCCTTTGGTTGAGCTGCAGCTGGACAGAAGTGCTGAGACTTCAGGCTGTGTTTGGGCCTCAGCTAGAGCACTCTGCAAACAAGAGCTATACAATTAGCACCCCTACCACCCCGGAAGGCACGATGTAAATGCCTTACACTTTGGCAAAGCTGAGTGCTGAATGCAGTCCTTCCAGACAGCTGCTTTTCTCCTTCACTAATCACTGACTCACTTATTACAAGTTTTCCAGCTTTCAAAAGAAAAGGTCACTGTATAATTATTACTGCTAAAGTTTCTGCCAGCTTAATGAATTTGCCCCAACTGAAATAGCGATAGTGTAAATTTTTTTTTTTCAAGAAAGCCTTTTTTCAGAAGTATTTTTATAAAAAAGTAGCAGGGTAGTGCCAGTGATGAAAAAGGTGCTAGCTAAAATCAACTGATGTTAAACATAACAAAGATCTTTTTTTCCTCCAGAAGATGTGTAATATATTAATCCAGCTGCTGTGAATTGCAGGAGCTAGGACTGTTTCTGGAGATTCTCATGCTTCTTTGCAACATCCCAAAGAAGGAGATGGATCTCATCTTTTCAGAGTCACGTGTGTTGTGTACAAAAGATGTTATTCATAATTACATCCTGCATGGGCTGATGGGAAGATTAAACAGCTTAATAATTATCCAACAAATCATTAACACATCTTATGATGCAAAAGTAGCCAATTAAAGTGTACTACCAGATTCCCTTCCAGTAGCTTCTGAGATAAGCACTGCTAAGAAAATCCCCTTCCTTAGCTATGATCACAATCAGTCTTTATAGAATGAAAGTGTATTAACTTTTTCAATTTATGTATTAGTTCACATTATACACTGTAATCTAATGAGGTGGTATTGTTCATGCTTAAGTAAAACAAATTAAAGACAGCTCAGTCCCAGTTGCTTTACTTCCTCCCAGCATAGAATCAGGCAATTTTTTGGTCTCGTTCTGTAAGCATCAGCTTGGATTTTCAGAATAATACACAAATATTTTCCACTGTGCTGTTTCACATACCTGAAGAAATATCAAGACTTGTGTTTCTCTCTGTTGCTGGCACCAGCAGCGCTTTTGTCAGGCACAGAGCTGAAGCAGGATGTCCTCATGATGACTGATCTCCATCCAACTTTGGATACCTGGGGTCAGTTTGGCCACCAAGGCAGGAGGGAATTGCTAACAAATTCATGGTGAAATTGGGTGAAGTTACACTTGTTAGCAATTCCTGTTTGAGCTGTGCCTTAGCAAAGCACGTGTCGCACTCCTCTGGGCTGCTGCAGATGCTGAAGTGCAGCAGCCCCAGGCCCAGGCTGAAAGCCAACAGCCAGGTGCATGTACCGTGCGCGGTGGAAAGCACAGCCACCCCGCCTCATGTCGCACCAGGGCGTCCTGAAGTTCAGTGGGATGATACACACCCTGGCAAGGGACTCTTCTGGCACCTGCTGAGCTCATTTTAAAAAGCAGGCTAGCATGTTGCAGTTCATGGCATCCCAAATCCCTTCTGGTGCCAGCTATCCACAAGGGATGGTAGGCACTGCAGGTGGCATCTCCATGGGGACAAGAGACATCTGGGGGCCTCTTCCATTTCTGCAGCCCTGCACAAACATTTTTCAGGTCTGCCTTGCAAATGTGGTTGGGTACAAGCTTTTTTCAAGGGAGAAAAATGTGGCTGGGGAGAAGCTTTTCTCAAGTTTCTCTCCCAGTCCTGCTAGGACACCATTATGTTTTCACATCATGTTTTCTCTCATCCATGTCACACTTGACTTTTGAGTACATATAATCTTACATCTCTCTTTTCACATGACATTTTTTCATCTTGTTCTTTGGCTACTACTATTAGTGGAAAAAGTATCCATTGAAATGAAGCACTTTTAATCCATTTCATAAGCAATTTCCCTATAGTTTTACAGTGTTGGTGTGACACCACATGCCAGCAAGTCTTCTCTGAGACTGTACTCTGGAATGAGTTTTCTAGGAGCCTGGAGGACATCCTGGTGTTGTGTTCAAGCGTCCTACCTGTGGTCACAGCTTCCCATGCTCTGTGTGCTGAGGCCCAGGTACTACCCCTTATTAACAGAGATGTGACTGCTTTCATTTTGGGAGTGCTGCCTGGGATTCACTGAAGGGAGAGCTGGACCTCAAGCATTAATTTCTTTCCCAACCTTGGAATTCTTGGTCAGTGGCAATCTAGTATGAAAAAGGCAAATAACACGTGATACTGTTTTGCCTGAAAGAAATTTTCTTGCCCTGTTTTGATTGCTTCTTTACTGTGAGTCAGCCTATGACATATTTTCATGAAAACTCCCAGACATTATGCTAGCAAAATTAAATGTGGGTCAGATGGGAAAAACATTGCAAAGAGCTGACAATGTTAAGGCAGAGGAGGTATCACATTCTTACAGGTGGTGAGCAGTACCATGCCTTGTTTCTCCTGGAAACTGCTAATCACTGTCTTCACATCCCCACTCAAAGAATGCTCTGGAAGTCCCTGCTGCAGCTATCAGTGATTCCTGATGAAGTGTTCAGCATGCATCCCTTACAGAGGACCCACCACCTCGAGCCACATTACTCTCATCAGCTCAAGCACTAGAAACCTCCCAATGACATCACTGGTACTAGGAGTCTGGCAGTCTACAAAATGCATAGGCAGGGTGAATGATAAAATTTGGAGAGAGCAAAACAATAATATGTCTGTTCTTTGCCAGCCAAGAGCAGACAGGACAAGGCAAGTTTCCACCTCCTAAGCAGTGAGTGTTTGTCTTTTGTGTTTGTTTGTTTTCTTGGGGGGAGAGGCAAGGATTGGAAGAAGAGTATAGTGGTTTCTCATATTTTGATTAAAAGCGGATTTTGGGTCACCATAGCAGAGCAGACTGCTTCAGAAGCCAAAAAGCCAGGCAAGTAGGGCTGAACAAATCTGTGGAGGAGTCTGAGGGGGTTTCCTGCTCTGGAAGAAGTTAAGTAGTAAGATAACCTGGAGGAGAAATAAGAGAGTAACAAACAGGAAGGGAAGGAAATTTGAACAACTGACTAATAAATGAGCATCACCAGAAAAGAGGCCAGAGAGGGAGAGCAGGCTACTGGAACAGTGTGACTGAGACCAGGAAAATAATACAGGAGTGTGAAGAGACATGAGATCTTGTTTGGAAAACACAGGGCAGGCAGGAATAAAAATATTGAGACAAAACCAGAACATTAGGGTCTAACCATAGGAAACCAAGATTACAGGTCTGGTTAAAAAAAAAATACAAGGATTCAGATGATTGTGACCAAGTGGGCTAGCCAAGGGCTAGGTACCCACCAAGCAGCTTGCATCCTGATTGTGGGGAGTTAGATGTGGGCAGAACAAAGCTAATGGCTGCAGCTGCATTTGGGGCTGACATCACTCAGAGGGGCATCAGAGAGAAAAGCTCTTAGGGACAGCACCCTTCTGCCTAAAGATCTGAAAGAAAGGGAATCAGGGGGCAATGGTCACAAGGCTTCCACACAGGTGTAACTTCACAACACATTGGGTAGGACACAGAAAAATACTGGAATGACCTAAAGTAGAATTAGAGTAGCACATTGATGATGGATTTGGAGGTGAGGGGTGACAGGCAGTCAGGGCAGTGCTGTGTTGTGTGACAGCTGCAAGAAGTGATGTTTTCCACATAGGCTGGTAAGAAGCTGAGGGGAAGCACAAGGAAAGGGTAAGGGAAGGCAGGAGGTGAGAGGCTCCAGTCTCTAGGGAAGGAGAGGCTGAAGATGGCAAGAAGTTTTAAACTTCTACAGCAGCAGTGCTATGGGGGAATGAAACACCCATGAAACATCATGAAACACAACAGGCTCTTTCAGAGAACTGGGATGTCTTCTCAAATGTCTTTTAGCCTTGAAGAAATGAGCAAGAATCCAAGTGGAGAGCATTTTGAGCAAAAAAGACTGGATTCAGCCACAGGACCAGAAAGATGGAAAAAGTAGAGGAGGAAAAGATAGAAGGCTTGCTTGGTTTGATTTTTTTTTAACCAGTGTCTACAGGATTCATCATTAACTACTGAAGAAAACAGGATCACTTAAGGGAGCTGGCAGCCCAAAATAAGGTTATATGCACGTAGGTTGGCTCAGTTGTAGCAAAGAGATCCTTCACGCTGCTTTATTCACCATCCATATTCATTGGGTGTTACCCAGCTAAGAACTGATTAGTTTTAAGACTGATCCAGATCCAAGGAAGCCAATAGTAAAATTTCAAAGGATTAGATCAGCCCCTTAAATGAAATATCTGAACACAACTCTGTCTGTCAAAAGAACCACACGAGCACCATGCAGGTATTGGCTCCATCCATCATAAGCAAATGGGTATTTTGTGAGTCACTGTCCAGGAGCTAAAGAAGAACACTGGAAAGTGAGTGCCTGTGTAATAATCACCATCTCCCCAACTAAAACTCATTATTTGGAAAGAAATTAGACAAGAAGGGAAAAATACTTCTGTGATTAATTGCAACTGCAGTGTGTTTGCTAGCATGCAAGCAAATCTTTTTTACATGGAAAGAGTACAAAAATAGGTGTAGGGAGTTTGTAGCCATTTTAATTCAAAATATTTTTTCATAAATGCAGCTATAATTAGAATGAGTAAGGACACATTAAGAATGTCTTCCATCAAGATATTTAGAATGAGATCTCTAAAAGCTGTTAGGGTTTCCAGCAAAATGTGCTCTGAATCGCAAGCAGAATCTTGCAGAACCAGTATGGCTTCCAAATGTGTGTGAAGCTTATATATAAAGCACATTCTTCTATCCCTACAACATAAATAAAAATCTTGTAGTTTCTCAGTCACAGAAATATATGGTACTTACTTTTAAGAGCTATTGGGAGGTTTATTTTAAATGGTCATCCTTGTAAAGTATTATGGGATAGCCACAGCTGACTGCTAAAGCTGACCATTAATTTACTGATTATTACACAGATAAATCTTTTTCCATCTTACTCTCAAGCGACCTGTGCCCACTGCTAAGTCTGCACAGTCTACCTTAATTCTCCCTGCATACATACACACATCTATTTTCTGGTTTTATTAAACCAGTAATCAGCAGAGTACACACCACTCTGATCTCTTCTAGCAGTCTCTTCTCTCCAGACTGTTTGGCTTAGGTCCTCTGTAAACCTAATTTAGATGGTGTCTTTCAACGTCTTTAGTTTCCTAAGTGGGGCAGCCTGCCCAATCTCTCAGTAAAGTCAGCAGATTTCACATACCACAGAGTCAGTGCCAGCTAACCAGGTAAAGTCACTGGCAGGTGTCACTGATTAATTACAACTCCAGCCAAGGCTTATTAGTTCCAAGGTGTGCCATATCTCACTAGGCAGTCAACTGGCTCACTTAAGCCTGAAATTCAAATTGGTCACTAAAGAAAAGACTCACAGGGTCTGGAAACCTAATCCTCTCCTCTCTGGTTTGTCAGGTCAAAGAGAACAAACAACAGTGCTGTTAAGTGTGAATAGATGAAGGTGATTTGCAGAAAGATACAGACTGCTGCTATGCAGCTACAAAATTAAATGTCTCCTGGATACCATGCCAGGGGTTTAGATTTACACCATGAGGAAATAAACGAGCTCCTAATGCCTCTCTTGTTAATTCCTGGCTCTGTCAGCTTGAGTTGATTCTTAAAGCAAATTTCTCTTGATCCCATATATCACGGGGCTGACATACAAGGTCAAAGAAGTTGAAAAGCTGACAATTCTTCTGCAGTGCATGCCAGGAACAGAGCCTTATTCCATGAGGATTACTGGAGTGGTGACATACATAAGAATACTAGGCTATAAACCCCACTGCTACAAGTCAGTCCCAGTTCTTCCCACCTCTAATGATTGTTCTGGTGAGGTGCACGATCCTCCACTGACATCTGTGCCAGAACACACGTCACACTGAATCTCCTGGCTGCAGCGAAGTGAAGCATCCCAAGTCTGAACATATGAAGCTTGAAGAAAGCCTAGAGTAGAAATGAATAATAAATATTTAACTGTGACGATAATGGAAGGTAATTACCTGTGAAGGTAATTAAAACTAAGACATTTTACCAAGAGCTGTGCTGACTTCTACATTAATGAACCTTTGTAAATTCAGGTCAGATTCCTTCCTCTCCCATTTCCTAAATGTGCACCTGTGGTCAAAACAGTCAGTTCAGGAGTACAGTTTAATGGCTGTGTAAATGTAATTCAGAAAGCCAGAAAGGATGACTACAAATTCTCTGTACAACCCATGAGTCAATCTAGGTTAGAGATCCCTAACACAACTTTTTCCAAGCTTCTCTGCATTAATTCTGGTTCAAAAGTCTCTCTTGGAGTTGTTTGCCTATGTTTGGGTGAAGTTTCACTCAGGGCTTGCACAGCAGCATTAATATTGCCCTGTCTTCACCAGAAATCCCCATGTACATGCCTAAATAACAAATGGTAGGCACTGGAGTGGTGACAATGCTTGACTTGGTGCCAGAAGATCTGCGTAGAAACATTCGCAGCAGGGCAGCTTAAGGGTATTCTGATTTAATTTAGAACTCAAGCATAATTTTTCTTAATTAACAAAAAATACTCTCTTTGTTTTTAAAGTCTGACCCTGGCCTCCTCCCAAGCCATAAAACAACTACAAACCCCCATGATAGGCCAAATAAGTAATAATGATGTAAGCTAATCATTACCCACTTACAAGGATTTTCTCTATGCACATTTCATTACCTTCACACAAATACCTTGTGGCTTCTGCTGCAGTAGAAGGATTACAAACAGTGGTTTCCCTTCCCACCATACACTGAACATCCCAGTTGCTATGTGGGCGTCAGGCTTCAATCAAGGCAATGCCATCAAACAATCACTGTGGACCTTTGAAAGGCACAGTGCATGCACAGAGCCATTCAGGTGTGCCAGAGGGACTGTCCTCCAGTAAAACTGGGCCCCATAACAGCAGTGCTGCAGGTTAAAAGCCTCCCAGTGAGTCAACAGCATGAACTCTCAAGCCAGAGGAACTCCCTGACAAGTGAAATTGCTGTTTGTGTTCTGCCCAGCGTGTCACACCCAGTCTATGTTCCTTGGAAAACAGCGTGTGAGCAGGAGATCACATTGCCTGGGTACGAAGGTGCTGATGCAAAACAAGGTAAGGAGGTCAAGAGTACAGCCAAGCTAACTTTGTTTGTGTCTCAGAGAGGGGATTTGGAATGCAAGGAACTCTACAAAGGGTCTTGCTTGCATGCCAAGGGATTGAAGAAAGTAATGTAAATCAGATGGACAGAAAAGTCTAGTAGCAGATAGGGCCACTAAATGGGGATGCTACGTCTACATTTGAGGGGTTTCTATTCAGCAGAACATGTTAGGTGCTCATATTCATCTGAGGAGCCCAGTTCTCATGCTCCATAAACAAGACATTTGGACCACAGCATCAAAGGAATGGTCAGTAGGAGCTTTATTTCACAGAAATGCTGCTGACACCTACTCAACTTCTGCCTAAGACATGCTCTGGACAGTCTGTGATTTCCTAGCCAGCATTAATACCAGCAGCCCTGGCCTCTAGGGAAATGGGCTTGATAGTCCTGGCTCCCTAACCTGTCACCTCACATCCATGTGTTGTGCCTGGTTCTCCTCCTTCATGGCTGAGCAGCTTTCCTCTGCTTAGTTTTGTCCTTCAGGGCATGTTTATATGACACTGCCTAGAGCAAGACTGAGAAACTCCCCATCTTTTCTTTTTCTAGCCAGTAATCACTTTCTCAAAATGCCTGTGAGATGGAGCAGCCTGGGTTTATAAGTGGAGAGCTACTGTACAGAAGCCTAAAGAAAAAATATGAATCCATTTTGGAGTGTCAGCTGAGGTACCTAAACCCAAAGGTCCTATTCAGGCTCCAGCCTTTTCTGACTTCAGCTGCAGCTGTGAACAAACAGGGCTTGTACAAGTCATAGCTGAAGGTTTGCAGTTAAAGAATGAGGAACCTGTAACCAGTGACAGGATTTGTGAGACTCATGGTTTGGTGACATAATTGGCATTATGCAAAACTTTTGTGGCAAGTGCTTGCAGATTATAGGATTATATTTTTTTTTTCTTTTTGCAGTTCTCCCCTCTCTCAGTACCCACCTTCTGTCTTCTGCAAGAGGTAAGAAAGCAGAACCACAGGCATTTTACTCATCTTCAAGACCCATTTCTCCAGTGCAATGAATGAGACATGAATTCTGTGGAAAAAACAGCATATGACAATGTCATGGGAATAACTTCTATTCTAAGAAGTGTGGGTGAGAAGAGGGGGAACTCCCTAGTACTGGCATTTCCCAGCCTTTTGTACCAACTGTTGCAAACTCAGCAATTCCTGAATGTGAATTTCTAGACGTCGGCCAAAAAAAAAAAAAAAAAGAAAAAGGGGGAAAAGCAAAGCAAGTCCCATCAGCCTAAGCACCCTTCACAAGTTCTTATATTGCAATATATATTCTTGCAATATGTATTCTTGCACAGCCAGTCCTTTGCTTCTACTCCACCTCCCACCTTGTTGGATTTCACTGCTATCATCCTTCCCTCCCAAAAGCTTCCCTAAGTGTTCAGTCTCCTTTTTCAAGCCTATGTGCTGAATTACCCTGAATTATCCTTGCTCCTCCAATCCCCAACAGGTCTAGCACCTGAGGCTGCAGTATGATGCTGCAGTGAGGAGCAGTGATTGATGGAAGAGCCCTCTTTACCATGTGCAGACCAGGGCAGGCCATACCATCTATAAAGAATTTTGCCACCAAGCTCTAGGACTTTACCCAGGTTGTGTGGCCTGTATTCTTCAGAAGTTTGTCATGTTCCCAGTGATTCTATCCCATGGACAGCAAAGGGGACATTTCAAACACCAGAGTGACTTCACCTTCTCACTGAGTTTTAAATCTTTCATCCCTTGCTAGAGACCAGTGTTGCACAACAAGATTTCTTTTTCCATCAAGGACACAACACCACCTAAGTAACTTTACTTAGCAGTATTCTCAGAAATCACATAACCATTTTAGCTCTTACATACAGTCAGCAAAATAGAAGTTATCAGAGATTTATACAGAAAGCATTTCAGAAACCTAATTGCACCTGGCAGTATCAGCTCTACAGCCTGTAAAATAACTACCTCAGCCAAATACCCTAAACTGCTTGTAAGCTCCTCCAAGTTGAAGATGGGGTGATCTGCCCTTGCAGAACTCCCCTCAAGTAAGAGATGTTAAAGCAAAACTCAGGTAACTGCATGGAAGTCGAGGTTCCCTGACACTACCCTCTCAGGTGGAGCAGAGACTGCCCTAGATCTTTCTGTGCCTTTAGCTCAAGTGAAATGCCTAGCAGCCCTAGTGTGTTTCAGAATAATACTTTACAAGGAAAGCCCTCAAGTACATGTTAAAGTTTCAGATGGCAAATCAAAGTATTGCTCGCAGTCTGTAGCATTAGGTTGCTCCAGATTGCAAACACACCCCATATGATTTGTGTGCCAGGGAAAAATTAAAATAATGCATCAAAATAAGCTCTTGACAGTATTCCATGTACCCTGTGTTAGCTCTAAGCACTGGCAACCTACACACTAAGTTGACTCTGCATGATTGAACCCAGAGGTTACAATTCTCTTTTAAAGGTATCTGCTGATAATAAAGCCATAAATATTTTAGTTCTGCTCTGTCTTCTACAGGAACTTTTCACCTTTTCTAAATGCGTTACAAATACCTTCAGTACTTCGCCTCATAGCAAAAGTTTTGTTTATAGGGCTCAGTCATCAATAAAGCTTATTTGGTATGCTGTTCCCCCAGCAATAGCTTCATGTCTGATAATGGTAGCTCCCCACTGAAAAAAAATGCTCTTTATTCTCCTCTTCAGGGACAGGAAAGAGGAGGTGGATTGAAGAGTCATGATTCATGTTCTAGAGGAGATACATGTTTGAATGGGATCAGCAGAGCCTGCAGCAGTGATTCCTTGCAGAGGTCCTTCTGAGCAATGACATCTCTGTGCACTGTGCCATTGCCAACAGACAAGTCAGTCTGACCAGTTAGAGATGGGATTTCTGGATTTGGAGTCTGGTTGCAGCATGCTGTCTAACCTCTCCCTTGGATTAGGAAGGGAAAGAGGTCTGGGATCCCAAAGACTTTAAATGAAGAATTTACTCCACGAGACTCTTTACCTCCCCTCTTGCTTTCTACCAAGTAACTTCTGTTTGTATCAAACATCAACTCAAACCTGGATGGGAGAAACACCTTAAGCTTTCCACTAACCATAAACTTCTACTAAAGAAAATGTCAGGGAATTGTCACTGTGCTTTTGGCTTCTTTCAAAATTTGACATTTCTTTCACCATCTCCAAACGTGATTAAGAAGTGCTAATGAAGAAAAGGAGATGGGAGACTGCAACATCTCCCCAGATAGATAACCCACGTCATGGCATACACAACTGAGCTGAATGTATGTGGCTGTGCAAGATTAGCCCCACTGGCCTCAGTGGATCCTTCCCCTCCCAGTCAGATCATCCAGCATTCAGGCACCAGCCCTGCTGTGCTGTGACCAGCTCACTGTGCTGAGAGAAGAGATGGGACCTGGAAGACAGCTGGGAGCTGGGGTTGTCAGGGGAGACCATCTTGCTCTCTACAACTACCTGAAAGGAGGTTGTAGCCAGGTGGGCGTTGGTCTCTTCTTGCATGTAACAAGTGAGAGAACAAGGGAAAATGGCCTCGAGGTGTGGCAGGAAAAAAAATCTTCACTGAGAGAAGCACTGGAACAGGCTGCCCAGGGAAGTGGTAGAGTTACCATCCCTAAAAGTATTTAAAAGCTATGTAGCTGTGGCACTTACAGACACAGTTTAGTGGTGACATGGCAGTGTTAATGGTTGGACTCCGTGACCTTAGAGGTCTTTTCCAACCTAAACAAGTCTACAAAGTCAAGGGCTCTGCTGCTTGAAGAGGCAAGGGCATAGCAGCCTGTTACTATTTTGCCCTCTTTGTATATACCAAAATGACAACACACAGCCTCAGGGTAGGAAACCTTCTCCTATTTTCCAGCTTCAGCTGGCTCTTGGCCAACTCAAATTGGTTTGTCTTTGTGACTGCATTGTCTTCTGGCTCGCCTCCTTCTCTGGATGTGAGATTCTCTCACTACTTCATTTGTCCCAGTACAGGTTTAGACACCTATTATACCTCCTCTTCTTTCTCAGGCTGAACAAGTTCTGGTTGTTCTGCTCAAACACCAGCAGCTCTGCAACTCTGCCAGCTCCCCAGAGTCACAGCTGATGAGAACTGGAAATGGGGTCAAGGCAAGGCCTCTCCACAGCCTTGGTCACCATACTCATTTTTATTGGCCACTACAGGAAATACTTACCTGGATGCCTGCAGAATCAGGTGGTAGCTTTCTCACAGCCACATTACACTGCTGGCTTGTAGTTCCTCATTAAAGCCCTCACACAGTCCTTCTGGTGTACCCACAGTCCAGTTACACGTTTTCCAATGCAAAGTGCTTCAACAGTTTCAACTACAAGTGGCAGAAAAGAGTTCCCAAAATAACAGAGGTATGAAATTTCTGCCAATACTACTTTAGAACATGGGAGGAGTACACAAGACAAATCTACCATGCTGTATTTTAAGAGCCAAATCCACAAGTAAGAGGATTACAATAAAAAAACATCACTATCTAATGAAGTTATTTTTCTAACTGGCAAGCAATCATATGACAGATCCTTACATGGAGATAGAAGCAATGCACCTAAGTTGTTTTCCACCAGAATGGCATTTCCAATGATCTATTAAGTCAACTCTAAACCCACAAAAACCAATTATAATTTACTGCAGTACCTTGCTGTCACACAGAGATGTATCTAAACAATGTTCTAAGATTAAAACCTGATAAAAACTCTGCTATTACTGGTCATCTTCCAGAAAAGTGAAATCATGTTTATACTCCCTGGTAGTCAAGAGAATTAAGGAACACACTGTTACTGCTCAGAAAGGAAGGAAATAACACCTTTGCTCCACCTTTGCTATGCAGTACTGTAACACTTGATGGAACAAAGGTCTCACCTATAAGAATCTTTCCTGATTCTATCAGAGAAGAGCAAGTGTGTGCAAGCACACAGCTGAGACACTGAGAAACCCAGCTGCACTACACACCACGCTTCCCATAAGGCCAAGAACCTATGTCCTAAAAGCTGTCAAACAAGAGTGCACAAGAAGGAGCAAAAGGTTTGAAACTGCGAAAGGGGGTGTGGAAGCCCCTTCCTCAGGCTGCTACTTTCTTTCCTGCTGTAACACTGTTCCTAATCCCTTGCCTCTTACACATTTCTAAATCTGTAGCTTTAACCACAAATACCCCACTGGGTTTTACAGCAGAGAACCAGACTGAAAAAATAATGAAAGGAAAGCAGATGCTGTAGATGGAAGCAGCACACAAACAAAGGTCTGCTTTGGAGTCCTCTTCTCTCCAGAGTATTTGCTGATTCCTCTCGCTCATTGCCTTTTCACAAGTACAAGTGCTACAGCATTGCAAAGAACAGTCAGAAATCAAACTGAGTAAGAGCAGAATTGACTCTTACTCTACAAAATATGTACAGAAGAGTGAGAACAAAGTAGGTGGATCCAAAGGGAAGCTTTGTGGTATGGCAGACTTCAAATTTTACTTGCTGTAAAACCTTACTCAAAACATAAGAACAAAGAAGCCAAATAGAGAGCAGTGATAATTCTTCTGTAAGTGAATTTCTGCCCAACACATGAAACATCTAAGAAGTAACTCATGCAATCTTAACGTTTCAGTTACCACCAGTTCATTCATGATTGATAAAAAGTCCCTGTGTTTTCCTTGTGTTTCCCAGGATTACAGAGAACATTTTGTATCTCCTACAGCCTCTTCCACCTTCTGACAAGAGATGAATGATGTGTCCTACTGCAGTGTTTCATCCAAAGACCTCTCAGGACATGGGAAAGAAAACTGAATAAAGCAGAAAGGCTGCAGAAAAGAGGAAAAAAAGATGTTCAAGAGAAAATGTTCCCATTTCTTAAATGACAGCAGGTGCAGAGCATTTGGTTGTTGAGAGAGCTAATTATCCCACAAGAGCTTTCTCTACTTGTATGCTTCCAGTATAGCTGTGTATTTTTCCTGAGTGAGATCCACTTACTTAGGCACGATTGGGAGCTCTGGCTAGGCTCTCAGTATTAAATCACTTTCCAGAGCATGCACAGATACCCTATGATCACAGTTTACCCTCCCACTTGCAGATTTGCTTTGGTCCTGCAAACTGCTCAGAAATTGTTTGTACACATCCAGGGCAATCAGCATGTTTCTGACAGTTAAGAGTGGGCACTGCATTTCCAGGGGTGCAGCCTTCAGAATTATTTTTTCATTACTTCCTTCCCACTTTTTTTTTTTCTTTCCTCCTTTCTGTGATTTCAACCAGACACCCACAGCAGATGTTTCACACCTTCAGCCTGCCATGTGCATGCTGTCCCATCACCATCTGCTCCTCTGCTATGGGGAGCATGCTTGCTCCTCTGACACCTCCCAGGAAGCTTCAGCAACTTTCCTTCAACACGTCCAGCATCTCCAGGGGCCTTAGAAAAACTGCCCATGGCTTTTTTCACCATTGCTCTCACAGACTTTGTCTTCCTTGGGTTTACCACTCTAGAATTTCTAACAGCACGGCTCTTTTTTGTGACTCAAAGCAAACATACATCTTTTTTCCCTTTCACTCCTGTCTGGATTAAAAGGGGAAATGATGATTTTACAGCAGGAAGCCCCAAACAGAACCATTTTCGTGCTTACACCAGGCAGTTGTCATCAGCTGCATGGCTGCAGGCTTAATGCTGCTCTCTTCATAAGGGAAAGGTCTCCTGCTGCATAGCAAAACAGGCTGCAGGCCTTTCAAAGCTGCTCTGGTGGTGAGGAGATGAGTCACCTCAGGCTACTGCCACACACAGGAAACCAAGCTGACAGCTCAGCTGCACACAATTGCATTAAAAGCACAAAAATAGAGATTTATACAAGGCAGCACCAAAGCTGGCTGCACACATCCGTGTGAGCCGAAGTCACTCCTCCTCCAGGAGGGAGGCACACTGCTCACCAGCCCAAGCACCTGCAAGGCTTTGCTGCTAATAGGATCATTTCCTTCTAAAACCTTCCCCATGGCAGCAGCCCAGGAACACGCACAGCTAACTTAGGCTGAAAGGGAATTTTCCACCACCCACAAGCCTCTTTCTACCTTGCATAAATCTTCTCAAGCACAGGCCACAAAGAATCCACATCAGCCTCTGCAGATGACATGTAACAAGTAATTGGACAAGATAAATCTCCAGGAACCAACTCCCATGTCAAGTTTCCTTTACACCCTCACATTTCAAATAAGTACATGTTGACTTTACACCTCCTTCCAGGTCCCTTCATGTTGGTATAACAATAGGATGGGGCCTTAGCATAAATCACTACATGGCCATCAAGCAGAAAGATCATTCCCTCTGTTCATTCTCTGTCAATTAAGGGATATCAGATACAGGCAGATACACTGACAAGACATCCTTTTTCATCTGAGAAAATAAGCTTAAGTAATCCCTATATAATCACTCTTTTTCTCAGCAAACTTTCTGGAGCACAGATAAGATCAAAGGCTGATTTCCCAGCCAACAAAGTTATTAACACCTCAAGGAAAAAGTAATGTTGCACAAAAGTCAGAGCTATCTGATGGCTTCCTTAATCTGAGGATGGAGACACGTGGAGCAGCAGGGAGCCTTACCTCAGTACAAACAGGGCAGCATCTGCGCATGAATCAGAAAACAACATGCTTTTTTGGGAAGAATACACATTTTCAAGACATTTTCTTTGACAGAACAGTTCCCAAAATAAACAAAAAAAAGCACATGTATTTTTAACTACAGAAAACATCTTCATGGCACGCAATCAGAAAGCACAGCAGACAATGTACTGCGTGCTGAAGTTAAAAGGAAAGGGGATAGGTATTACCATAAAATTGTTTCACAAGCAAGCGAATTCCAAATCCATTTTCACAAGACAAACTCCCTTACCCCCAAGATCTCAAAAAACCCAGCTCAATTTTATTAGGAACATGAAGATAACAGACCCATGGAATACATTTTAATTTAAATTTTTTCTTTGTTAGCTAGGATAAGAGGCCGAACTGTAGGGAGCACTAAGGAAGGGAGTCCATTAGAAACTAGGAGCTCCAGAATTGTCTCCTGTCTGTACTATCGTTAAAGCCAACATACAGCCTGGACTCTCTGATGTACAAGGAGTGTTTTTCCTCCTATTTTCAAGGAAATTACTTCAACTCACTACCCCTTGACTTTCCTTTGTAAAATGTGGCTAAAATGGGCCAGTGGATTCAAAAGCTGCTGAGGAACGACAACAAAAAGAGACTGAGATGCACAAAGTAAGGATATGAATTTGTTTCCTGAAGCTGTAACAAGAAGGCGAACGAATAATCTGGGCCAGCAGTACCAAAAATATGACATAAGTATCATCTGCAGTTTGAAAGTGGTATGCAAATGACACCTCAACAGCCAAAGAATGCTTGTGTGTGCCACTGAGACCATGTTTGTAAAAGCCTTGTGCAGAGAACAATCAAGCTACAACAAACCACAAGCATTTAATTCATCATAACTAGCACAGCAAGAGCCTCCTCCCTAACACGGCACACTCTGACCGTCCTACCTGCACCCATTTAGGGAGAGCCCTACCACGCCTTGCCAAGGACCATCGTGGTAGCTAAGGTTCTTCAAGAGATATGCCAAAATGGCACCATTGTTACTCCAGCCATGTAAGGGAAGAAAACATAGCTCAGAAATGTATAACTGAAAGGAGAAACATTGCATTTGAATTGAAGAAATGGTAACGTGCATTCCAGTTCCAGCCTGAAAAGCCTGGGAACATGGACATAGGAGAGGATTATGCACTTCTGCCTAGGTCAGTCCATAGCTCTGTTCACAGATGCCTAAGAGAACTCAATGCAGAGAAAGCTATCAGAAAAAATTATTATTACTTAATATTTATGCAGCACTTTCCACCTGGCAATTTTTAAGCAAGCAATACATTAAGTAATTTACCAAGAAAAACATACATTGGCCTTATGTGTGATCTGTAGCTCAGGCTTTCAGAGGAAAACCATTCTACTTTATTAAACTTTAAGGCCTGAATTTACTATACATGATTCACTGTTACATTTTAAATTGGTAGCAAGGTAATCATTCAGGTTATTAGCTCCAAAATGCATTTAACAGTGCATTTTGCTAAGTTCCCATATTAAGAAAACCACAGGAAAACCTGGAGCTGTTAACATCTTTTTATCATTGGTTAAGAACTAACAAGTTAGGGCACTGTAATAGTTGTTAAAAAACCCAAAACAAACCAACCTGAAAAATATCCCACCTTCCAACATTTGCCACCCTGGATTATTCTCTTGCTAACAATTCCCAGTTAGCGATTCTCCCTTATTTCAATTAATCTGTTGAGATCTTTCTGAAATAATTTCCAGCTACAACAGGGCTTCCTTTTTTTGGTCAGCAGCACGTCAGCTTGGCACAGCTTTCCTTTTACACAAGTGCAAGATGCTTCTTTGTGTTAATACAGAAAGCTATCAAAAACATACAGTGGCTGGATTTAAAAGCAGATTCCATAGCACTGGCTGTCATTAGCATTTCTAGCCAGCAACATTATGCTGATCTGAAAATAAATCTTTTGGGGCTACGATTTAACAAATACGGTTCACACGCTCACTGCGACAGAACAATTCCTGTATTTCAGGTATTTGGTCTCTCTCTATTCATGGCCTGTGTGATGAAGTGGCAGCACACTGATTTTTACGGCTGGTGAACTCAGACAAGAGACTGCTCTTTATAAGACACAATGCAAGCACAAGCAAATATGATGGCTGCATCCACTCAATTCAGATTTTTTTTTTTTTAATGCATAAAATGGGTACATGAATTTAAGTGACATTCAAACTTTTGGCAAATAGCCAATCCACCACATCAGTAACATAATTATTGGTCATTTTTGACTTGGGATACCATGGCATGAATCACTGGAAAAATCAGGGATTCATCTTGTCTCCTTCTCTCCTTTAGCAGTAGGGAGATGAATTTCCAGAGGGGAATAAACTTTCTGTTCACTGAGGTACTCAACTAAGCAAGGCTGGATATAAAAAAAAGGTGGATCGTTAACACAAGTAAGCAGCTCTTTAATATGACATCTTGCTTTTGTAACTTCTTTATTAATCTTAACTGTTAGAAGAAAAGACAAGTTAAATTGTGTGCGAGCATCTTGTGATTATTATATGTGCTCCCACAAATACAACTGATATTTTAAAATAATGTTCCTTAAAGTTTCCTTAGCAGTTTCATATTTCTTCTATGCTTCACTTGCAGCTGGTGTTCACACATAACTTACATAGCCAGGAGTTAAATAATCTCTTGAAATCAAAAGTAGAATTATGAGGCTCAATACATCAGTAGTAAATACAGTAAACACTTGACAAAAATACAGAGACAACTGGGGTTTGGAACCAGTTCATTTTCTTACATCTCTAAAAGCTTCTGTTTAATTAGGTTCATTTTTTGACAAACAAGAATGGGATTAGATCAGCATTATTGTTGTTATAGCAGTCACATGACAGAACCTAGATGGTTATATTTGTCAAGAATTTAATCAATTTCTAGTACTGTACTGGCCTCTCATTTACAAAGCTCATAGGAGACTACATGATTTTCTCATGAGCAGGAATCACCATGTTTACCCACGTTAGGGTTAACCTACAGTGGAATCACCATCTTTATAAATACTTCACAACATTTCAAAAATGGCCTTCTGTCTAGGAGGAGAAGAAGATCATAGCCCATTTGTTCTCCCTCTTTTTTCCTGGAGGGAAGAGGGGAGAAGTCAAATTCTGTATTTCAGATAACAGAGACATAATTCCTAACAAATTGCAATGTCATGTACTGAAAACGTGGTCAGGAAACAGCAACTATAAGCCCCTACTTATTCATATGACAAATATTTCACTGAAAAGTGGAGCAACATCAAAAAGCAAGAAAACAAATGGTCATTCTCAGCTCTGTCAGTGTTGCAGCTGGTTTAGATTAATCCATGAGACACTTTTTCAGATCTTATCCCAGGTGTCAGTTAAGCAAGAAATCAGGCTCACGATAACCAAAGAGTTTAAAATCGCCTTCAAATCGTGCATAGAGGCGTCTTATGTCTCTCTTGCTAATTCCTGAAAAATACCGCTCTACTTTTGTTCTGTTATACACTGTTATGCCTGGTGGGATGGTGGGGTATGACACCAAGTGGTCTATGCCAGCTGCTTTCAAGATATATGGAGCATCGTCCTCCAGGGTTTCGTGGTGTCCGATCACACTGTAGGTGATTTCACAGGGAGCACAAAGTTCCACATATGTTACCCAGTGAATGATGTGGTCACCAAACTGAACATCCAGCCATCGGTGATTTGGGTCACCCAGGTAGCGCACAAAGTCCTCAAACTGCAGCCCTTTGGTCTCTGTGCGATTCTTTCTGTACTTACGAATGATGCCGGGAGCAATTTCGTGCCGATACCAAGGTTCAAACCGAGGATTGTGCACAAACTTGTCTTTAAATGCAGAAATAAGTCTTTCGAATGGATCTCTAACAATAAAAAACTTGAAGTATAAATTCAGTCTAAACAGAGGAAGAAAAAAATCAAAGAATTAAGGAAAGTGTTTAGCATATACTTACAAAATGTACATAAACTCTGAACACAGACGCAGCAATGTGAATCTTAGAGCACTTGCATAGTCTATCAGTATCATAATTAACAGGACTACAAGTACAATTTCTGTCTTCTTACTAGAAGTTTTTGCATAGAGGACAAAGAGGAAATAGTTTACCCTAGTTTTCACATTTTTTTCAAACTGGAGGAGTTTAGCTTATCTCAACTCATATAAACAGGAGACAAAAACAGCTGAGAACTCCCAAGTCAAAGATATTTGTAATGCCATGTGAGCAAGCTCAAAAAGCAAAATATGTAAGGACACAGGGAAAAGTGCATTGCTGAAGCTAAATGCGTACAGAAGGCTGCATTTTTCATTGGCAGGCAGTTAAATTGCTGCCTAAGTAAAAAAAAAAAAAGTATTTTATTTGATGTTTCGTCATGTTTTCAATAATGAATGAGAACGCCATTGAGACCACATATTTCAACAGTGAAACATGAGACCACAGTTTTCAACACAATTTCATGTATTACTGTGATACTGTAACATGTAATATTCTGCAGTCAGATTATCGGTAGGAGGAGTAAATTGAAAGTAAAGTTTATTTCAATAACTAAGAAAAGAGACAGAGAACCCAATCCTCACTGAAATAAGGATGAATGGACTGGATGTGGATGGACTCTTTCCAGATTCTACAACACTTGAATAATACTTCAGATTCTCCTGACTTACACCTAGCCAGGCAGGGCTAGATACAGGTCAGCAAACTAAACCAACAGATCCATACCATCCTGCTTTCCACACCTAAAACTCTGGTAACTCTGGTAACCAAACCCACATTACACACCTCCAGCATAGCTTCTGTGCTGAGCAGAATGCAGCAACCCAAGCAATAGTGGTATTCCATTTCATATATCCTAAGGCTCACCCCTAGGTGTTCAGGGCTGCTTACAGGGAGGGAGAACAGATCCCTGTTCTGAAGAAAGTAGTGACAGTATTTTGCTTCACACAGTATCAACCCAATCAACCCCAATTCTGGTCAGGTCTCCCCAGTACAGGCAGAGCTGTGATAAATGTCCTTGTGCCACTGCATGCAACAAAAAACCTTGGGCTGAGCTCTACTGACCTCTGACACATGTATAGGGGATTGAGTCCAGAATGGTGTAATGCACACAAACCCCACACAAGCACATGCTTACAAGTGTCCACTGTCATCTTATGTCCTGTTCTCTCCACGATGCCAACCCTTACAGGGATTATTAATGGCATAAGCTCTAGTAGAGATGAGAGCAGGCACAGCTAAAGATAGCCAAATAGTGTAGAAGTTCTATTGAAGAGTATTTTTTGGCTCTGAAAATAACCAGAAGTACTCATACAGGAAGACAAAATGTTTCAGTGATGAATGGAAAATATTGTGGGGCTGAGAAACACGAACAATTTAAACCTAACTCTGGGAAATACAAAAAAGGGTAGAAGGGCTTTTAAGGGGTGAGAAATAAAAGCAGGTTTTAAGAATAAAGCAGAAAGATTATGCCACTGAAACCAAACGGGATGGGGTGCCAGGAGAGATGCTCAATGAGCTTATATTATTTTATTCACCTCATAAACTGAGTTGAGACATCAGAGATGATACAAGCTTGTGCTGTGCAGGCAAAAACCGAGGATTTCCTGGTTACAGAGCATTCTTAAAAGTTTTTCAACCAATAGAAGATATTCTAAAAGTTACAGACAGCTAATCTTTAACCAATCTTCTATGTTGCATGTACATTCGTTATAAACAACGCTTTCTTGTTTTACACCTTACATAACAGTGCATAATATTCCATTATTAAGCTTAACCTTATCTCTCTTGCTAAGCATATTTTTTGCAACTCTAAAAGCCATCTCAGCTAGGCCTAGAAACTTAAACCTTTGTTTTAATGTCCTTGCTCTGTTGCATAATTGTATCTTCTTTAACATTTTTGCAGCCAAAGCTATTTCCTAAAATCTTTCTGCTGTATTCTTAAAACCTGCTTTTATTTCTCACTCCTTAATAGCCCTTCTACCCTTTTTTGTATTTCCCACACCTAACCAGTTCAATCCCAGTAATTAAGTCTGCTGTAAAGGCAATCTTACCTGTAGGCAGTAAGGTTTACCATACAAGACATCAGAATGGGCTGTTCAATTAAGCCTTCAGTCCTGAAGGTCAACTATCTAACAACCAACTATGCACTGAATTACAGAAACCTCATATCCCAAGGAGCTGGTTGGCTCACCTCACTGTATCACAAATTACACTGGTGTTCTCCTTCAAAGCCAATAGGAAGGCAGACACAGCAACATCTGTGAGAGTAGCAGAACAGTGCCACAATACAAGTGGTGGAGCAGAAACCCTGCTGTCCTCAGTTTCAGAAGCAGACTTCAGCTGTACCCCTGACTGCTCATAACACCACTGACCTCAGCCCTGTCCCACACTCATCAGAAGGGCCACTTACCGTTTTTTAATTTCAGAGTCACTGAAAGAAGACAAACGTGGAAGGCCATTCTTCTCATGATCATGTACAATGTTTTCTGGGATCTCTTCTATGGAAGAAAATGCTCCTAGACAAATCAAAATGACAGAGCAAGTGATTCATTCAAGGGAAAAGACAGTGAGTATAAGCAAGCATGTGTGCCTTTGGCTGACAGTTTTATGTTTTTCTCTTTTATTTATTTTTACCATTTAAAGTTACTATGTTTAAAACTGTTAAATTATGAGAGATTCTGACTGCGAAGCTGAAACCTGCTAAAATTCTTTAGGGTATATGACATCAAGGTCCAAGACCAAATGGCCCCGAAATTCTCAGAAAAACATATTATGCAAATTTCATCAACAATTATGTCTAAGCCTGTAATTCCTCACATGTCAGTGTCCCCATTCTCTTTCCCTCTGCCTGCACATACAAATGGAGGAAGACTGTAAGGATTAACTCAGAAGAAGGAACCAGCTTTTTGGCTGAGCTTCAACCATCAACAAAAATAAATGCTATGAGCTGCTTTTGGAACTGCTTCAATGCAAAAGTACTTTTCTGTCATGATCCATAAAGTTTTTTTAACAAATACGCTGTGCTGAAACAAAAATTCCAATCAGAGAATACTCCACAGACTAAAAGGCACTAAAATTAACAACACAAAGTGTCCAGATAATCATTTCTGCAAGCACATAAGCTGACAAGAAAAATAATGTCACTTAACTATGCTGCATTCATTTTAAAATCCTAATCCAGGAAAGTTTTATGATCTTGAGAAACATCTCATGTGGCCCCTTGGGCTTTAGGCATAAGCTTTCACACAACAGCATCATTTCAGAGTATCAACCTGGAACAAACACAGGATGCTACAAAACAAGCCTGTTAGGTGGAAGTCTCTATAGCCTTCTCGTTTCCAGAACTGAAGTGAATAATACACACCACTCAGCTGCCCAGTATTCCAATTTTTTTTTTTTTCCTGGAGGGGGCAGGGTGTAACGGGTGTGACTGGGGTTGAATTTTATCAATTTCAGGTTTTCAATTGTATTTTTTGGTACTATAGGTGAATTGCATGTGGACAACAGATGTCAGATTAGATAGACTCAGGAACCAATACCTTGCATTCATTCAGAGAACATATTCAGTACAAGCAGTAGCAGAGCTGGCTCCCCCACAGTGCCACAGCTGCACTTCCCCATCATGAATCTCCAAATACTAAGTGGTCTTAGGTATTTGAACATAAATCATTCCCCCTCAAGTATGAGCCCTGCCTTCTGAAACTACCCGAAGAGGAGAAATTTAGATCAGCCACAGCAGTAGCCTTCATCAGCAGACAGCAGCTCACTTAAGTGGCAGCTTAAGACAAAAGGGACCAGTGTTTATGTGAAAACAATTTTCTATCATTATCTAACATGACAGAACTAGGAAACTCAAGGTGAAAAGTTCCCTGCTGTTAAGATGTGAGTTATCCTCCACTTGGCGCAGCCAACACGTCCCTGCCCATCCTGAGGAAGTCTTTGATTTGTTATCTCTCAAATGCTAATAAGAGCAGATACTTCTAATGCCCCCACATAGTTCCATATTCAGTACTTTGAGTGTGGCTTTCATAGGTATTAAGACACATGCATACACATAGGTATGGGTATATCTCTGCTAGATTTTTAGCTCACATCCATAGATCAAGGATGAAACTAAATTAAAGTTTTTAATGTTAGTACTGCTTGCTAGAAAAATTTTGCTGAGGGACACAGTTCATTTGCTTATTTTTCAAACACACTCGTCTCTATTCCTTCTTTCACCATCTTTTATAACATAACTTTGGTGAGCAAACTATTGCATTAAGCACCTCAGAATCTTCGTAACTCTTAAGATGGTTCACTGATAGAACATACACAAGATTTCAGCAATATAGACCAACAGCACCTGCCAACTTTTAACTGGCTTTCTCCATGGCTAAAATCTCTAGTTAAGTGTCATTGGCCTTTAGTCAGAAATTTCACGTTATTGTTACTTAGGAATTATGATACCTTGTCATATACTTTCAAATTCTATAAATTAGTACACCCTTTCAAAGATCAGCAACCTACCTACCACATGCATATGGGGACTGTGTCACAACTCAAATAACTTTTGAGCCAAGTAGTAACAATACTTATTTTTAAAGAAAGAACAGATCTCATTTTAAGAGGATATTTTAAAAGGACTAGAAACAACTGTGATAAATGCAAAGCTGAAATTAAGTATCAGTGTACAGAAATGCAGAAAGAATCCATTTTGGTTGCCCCAGTTAGAGCAATTCTATTTCCTCCTCCTTCTCAAAGAAACCCACACACCCACAGAAGAGTAGATACCATTTAAAACAATCAAAACTTTTTTCCATTGAGTGTTGCCCACTTTCGGTGTCTGACAAAACAGGATCTTGTGCTTGTCACACACAAATATTCGGTCCAAGACGAATTTGGAAACTGCAGTATGAGAGAGATCTCTCAATGCAGTGTCTCTGCAGACATTCCTGAGAAGCTCAAGTCTTTCCATATGAACCAGGGGCTGGCGGATCAGATTTTCTGAAAAAGCTTTTCCAGTTGGCTTTAAGAAATGCAGAGGAGAAAGAAAAAACAAAAGTGAAAGACTTTAGTTTTCAGATCAAATTCTAAATTATAAAAATCCCCAAACTATGCACCCTAATGACTCCCAGATTCATCATTAAAACACTGCTATGTATTATTTAAAGGAGTAGCCCACAGTTTGCTTTCTGTGCTGCTGATATACATTGTTTCAACTCCTAAGACATTATATGGTAGTATACAATAGTAAGAGCTTTTCCATACAACAATTTAAGTCTTGTTGCACAGCAGCCTTGTCTTATCTGTGTGGATAAAATACGCCTTGATCAAATAGTCTAACTCCCACAGAGTTTCAACAACCTGTAAGAAAGTTTCTGAGAGATTAGGACAGGATTTTCAACATAGATTATGTTTTAAATTCTGAGAAGATGGGGTTGATCCATGGTGTGATTCTTGAGGATGTCCTGTGCAGAGTTAAGAGTTGGACTCTATGATCCTTGAGGATTCTATTCTCCCAGTGTAGAATATTTTGTGACCCATCTGGCTGGGAAAGAATGTAGGATAAAAGTTCTGTGTTGTTTGCTAGCACCTGTAGGCATTCAGTGTTTCCATTTATTCAAGTTGAAATATAATCAGGTGACTAATAAAAATGTGAAGAGTGAGTATCAGTGTGACAAATAAAAGAAGTAGCAGGATACCTCTCCCCAAAAATGGTTGAGCTGTTTCACATGTTTCATTTTTCTGAGACTAAGATGGGAACTACAACCACCTCTTGCCTCACAACTAGTGGAGTGAGAGGTAAAAGGAGCTTCTCTGACTATGAGGTGATGGGAACGTTTAAATTTCTACTGAAAAATTTTCACCTTTCCACTAACTGAATGGCAATCCCCAATATCACTACACACTAAGGGATGAACTGATTGAGACCAACCCTACCAAGAACTTGGGGATACTGATGAGTGAAAACCTGGATACATGCTGGCAGTGTGTACTTGCAGCCCAGAAAGCCAACTACACCCTGGGCTGCACAAAAAAGCATCATGGCCAGCAGGTCAAAGGAGGTGATCCTCCCCCTGAACTCTGCTCTGCTGCCACCTGGAGTCCTGCACGCAGCCCTGAGGCCTCAGCACAGCAAACACCTGGACCTGCCAAGGGAAGGTTCAGAGGAGGCCATGAAGATGGTCCAGCATGGAGCACCTCTCCTATGAAGACAGGTGAAGAAAAGAAGAAGAAAAGGCTCCAGGAAAACCTCACTGCTGCCTTTCAATGCTCACAAGGAGTTTTTAAGAAAGACAGACATTTTACTAGGGCCTCCAGTGACAAGAAAGGGGCAATGGTTTTCAACTGAAAAAAGATAGGTTTAGATATTAGGAAGGAATTGTTTCCTATGAGGGTGGTCAGGCACTGGAACAGATTACCCAGAGAGGCTGTGGATGGCCCATGCCAGAAATATTTAAGGCCAGGTTGGATGGGGCTCTGAGCAACCTGTTCTAATGAAAGATGTCCCTATCCATGGCAGAAGGGTTGGAACTAGATGATCTTCAAAGGTTTCTTCCAACTCAAACCATTCTGTGATTCTATGATTTTAGGTACAGCATCCAAGCTACAGATGAAAAAGGAATTATTTTTGTCCCAAATTTCCATAAGGAAAAAAAACCATTCTACTTTTTCTGTTACTCTTTTCCAATATCCCCTGCTCAGAATGTGATCTGAACAGTCTAGTCAAATTATTTTATCTGTCCAAATAATTCTGCATGCAACCAAAATAAATGTTGTTATTCTACATTTCATGCTGTCAGGAAGTCAAGAGGGAATTGTTTTATATCCAGAAACCTTATTATCCTCTTCCATACTAGTAAAGAAAGCATTTAAAACTCACTACACTCATCTGCCAATTTTCCACTGAACAAAGTGTTTTTCCCAAGTATTTTGAGAATAACTTAAATTTCATGGTTTTGAAAAATGAAAGCAAAAACAGTCATGTTTCTACAGCTAACCTACCTTCCATGCTGCATCACAAAAATACTTTAAATATAAAATGACTTATGTACTAATGCAAAAAAAAAAAAAAGGATTTAGCCCTCTCTGCAATTGGTCTCAAAGTTACATTTGTATAAAGGATTTTCAGAGTTTCCCTGTCAATCTGCTGAAAGCATGGAACTATGCAACTAAAAGACCAACTGGTATTGACTACTAATGTGTTTATATTCTACTTTGGAAAAATGCTGAAATGTGACACACAAAGAGCACAAAAGATGAAACAGAAATTGACACTGATAAAAAGAAACAGAGAGAATGGGCAGAGATCTAAGAGAATAGAGAAGACACAGGCTTGCCCTCAACAACCACAAACCTGATCGCTATGGCAAGACAGAACTTGAGTAATCCAAAACTGGGCCATTATATTGAAAAAGCTAACAAAAATGACTGTTCTGATTTGATAAAGGAGTACTGTAACAATTTTCTCCTAGAAATGGAAACACATTAAGTTCAATCATTCAGATGAAACAAGACAGCAGGTTACCGTGACAAACCAGCTTTGTGAAGTTAAAATGAATTCTGTCAGCTCTATCTAAATAGAACAGTCTGAATAAATAATTCCTGTCTAGCAATTCACCTTAACATCAGGAAGCCCTTCCTTAATATCTTATTTTCTGCTACTCTTTAACACACGTAACCCTTATCTCAACAGTATGCACCTGGGATTCTTCAGGCCAATGTTTTTCCTCTGGCACATGTACCTCCTCCACTTTTGTCACAGCTGTCAGTATCAATGGCTCTTGCTTGGCACCATAGCCTAAAGAAGGAAGAGAGATAACAGCATTACAGAAGGTAAGGAGAAGGCAACTATTTCTGCTTTACAACTAAAACACATGAACTTTACTTTCTGTATTAAGCTTACAAAACATCAGAATTTGTTTCTACATGGAAAGGTACTAGACAAGATAGACTATGAATATTTTAAAGGATGTACTCTGTGACTCTGTGGGAATTTTGGACACAACTTCACTTGAGTTTTATCAAAGAAACATACCCGTTATGTTTTACTTGGTTTTTTGGTTGTTTGTTTTGCTTTTTTTCTAAAAACTGTGCAGAGAGACGTTGAAGTCTTAAATCCAAATATCACAATTGATAGACAATTTGGTGTAACTATATGGACTTGTGCATAGGAGATTTATATTTTTCAATAAAAAATTCCCAAAGCATGACCAAATAAAAAACTTAAACTATCGGTTCCTCTCTCCCCTTATACTAGTAGAAATGTTTCTTCTTCTGTAGACTATTAAAAGAAGAAAAGTGTTGTTATGGACACCCTTTTATTTCTGAGGTACTCTAAGTAAGCACCTATAACCAACAATAAATAAAGATGCCCTCTTCCTTTATTACTGGACCGATAGCCTTCCTTAGAGATTCCCACAACAACAACAAACTCAGATGATACTCTTGTTTTTTTTAGTGGTTTTAGGGCAGCTAATAGTTTGAGACCAAATTAAAGCATGTAAGGGAAGAACCCTTCTCATCTTTTGTATTTAGTATGGCACAGAAAAACCAAAAAATAACACGAGGTTATAGCTTTAGTCTACACAGTGCAGAAAGATCATAAATAATTTAAAGCAGCTTTCCCTAACTATAAAGCAAAAAGAACATGATTTCTCCCTGAAAATTTATTTCCATCCATATTGGATTACTTTTCCCTTCATACAGATTCTTCTACGAATAATGTTTCTTCATCTGCATCCACAGGGGCTTACTGTTCTATGGTTGAGAAAATGTGTGTACTGCCTGTGCCCTTTTCTTCAGGGAGTACTCTACTCTGCCTACACTGGATTTTAACAAAGGGAACGCATGGAAAAGCAAGTTAAAACTGAAAGCAGTGTAAGCATTCAAGCGTTCAGATACTGTAATTACTGTTGTGCACAGACTTACTTCATGGCATTCTTCTGGAAAATACAACTAATCTGATTCAGCTAAACTATTTTTCACTATCATTGTGTAAAAGCATGCCTGTAGATGCTACTAGGAATGATGAACAGAAACTTGCTCCTTAAGAAGTTCCTATTGTTCATGCACCCAAGTCATCAGTATAAGGCTTAAACAAAAGAACATTGATTCACTGAGCATCTGCTGGTTTTATTCTATCTGTTAAGAAGACACATCCAAATCAGAAAAATTTCTGACAAGCCGTATTTTATTTATCTAGAAGAGCTTCTCCAGGATTTGCCATCCTGTTTGGATGTCCTCCAAAATTCTGTTGGTATATTCAAAGTATTTCCCTTCATTAGTTCTATTACAAACACTCCAATACATATATATACTTAACCACAGTCATGCCTTTGCAGAACAAGCTTAAGAATTTATATATCATCTGCTCAGAGAACTATTCAAAAGGAGTGGAAGATTCAGCATAGAAAAAACAAGAGAAAACACTTGGCAAGCCAAGATAATAAAAAGCAAGTAAATCCAGAGGGTATGCTCTAGTAATTATTTTTTTAAACTACATTTTAATTTTCCTGACAAATTCTGATGAAAAGAACCACTCAAAGAATACCTGAGCTGGCAATCAAGAGTCGGCATAGAGTGAGATACTGGAAGATATAACTACCTAACGTAAGACTAGCTGATGTGCAGATGTACCAGGACAGAACAGCTGGGTCCAAGGAAAGCTAAGTTAGACTACAGTTCTCCTCTGCAAGACTTGCAGAATAAATCTCCACATAGATGCATTCTATTTATAAAGGTACACCTAATGTACTTATCCACAATTAAGTTATTGAAAAATATGGCACTAGCGTCAATGCTTCAAAAGTTACATTTTTTTTTAATATTTTAGGAAGATTCAGAAACACAGGTCTCTTCAGACTCAAAGTCATATCATCACCTTCACCCAAAACTCTCAGTAGGATGGCTTTGTAAGAGCAGCTCCCCAGCAGACAGAAAACTAACATGCTGGGTGGTGTCATCAAATGGCTTAAATTCCTCATCATCTTAATAACATCTCAGCTACTTAAGCTAAGCAAAAGCCTATAAGCTGTTTACAAGTCAAACAGCAGGCAATAAAACTGAATGCAAGAAGCAGGGCAGAGGTGGCTAGGTAAAGTGCATTGCAAATGAAATAAAACCTTCCACGGGTTCTACATAACACCTCCGCCTCAAGACAAGCAGTCACAAGAAGACAGAAACCAGTATCATGTGAAATGAACTCTTCAGTACCTTCTGAGACTTTTGAATTTAAACAGGTAAGAGTGCTCTGTTGTTTTTGCACGTGATTTCTACCCCTAGTAAATCAAGATACTGACACTAAATGTATTTGAAAAAGCAGACTTACCAAAACAGTACTGCCAAACATGATCCCTCCTGCTCTTAAACATCAAAACCCCCACCATGACATTAGATTAGCAGACTTCTAGCAAGGAAAGAAGGAGCTGAATATCAGCACTGTCACTCCTACAAATTTAGTTGTTCTGTTCTCAGTCCTACTGAAGAAGTGCTAACATGTCAAGAACTACTTTTCATAGAAAAGAGTATTTGTGTGAAGCACTATTCAATTTTCTGTTTCACATCAAACATTAAAGCCGAACTTACCATCTGGGTCTTTAAAAGTCAGTGTGATAAACTTGCTAGCAACCATGAACATGAATATCACCCAAAAGCATGCAGCTAGTAGCAGCCACTGGTGGTGCATGTTGTCGGATATGAGCCATATAAAGTTGGCACTTCCTGTTTGAAAGAGACAAGATTGAAACATTAATTTTGTTACAATTTAGACAAATACTTTATATAACCTAAAAGGAAAAACTTTAGTATGTATGTGTGTCATAAAACACAGCAGATTCCACTTTTTGTCCATTCAGCCATATTTTTAACCAACGTTAAGGCTGAGGCAATGTAACCACTGACTGCTATCAAAAGGAAGCTTCACTCCTTCACCCCTGTGTACACATTCCCAGCCCCCTGCTTGTGCTGGGAATAGCACTGTCTGGCTGACTGCTTGGGGAGACAGATCAGCAAAAACCCTGATTTTTTTAAAGGAGAGTTTACTTTTTCATTCAGCTTGGCAAGACAGCCCACTGCAGGAAAGGAAGGGAAAATGAAGAACGCTGTGCTCTCAGTGGTAGATGTAACATTAACACTGTTCTTGGTTATCCCAAGTCAGCTTATGACACATAACATGGACTCTTCCCCTGCCCAGCCTACAGAAGCTACCAAGCTGCAATGCTAAGCTTAACCTGGCCAAATATTTTTCATTGTCCTTGCAGCAGTGCCTACTACCTGTAGCTGTATCCCTGCAGGTAAGCCTCAAAGACAGAACTTCCTCAGGAGTGCAGGAAGGGTTGTCCAAACAACTGAGACTGCAGTTTTAATGTGCAAAGAAACCACCCGCAGGAATGGACTGATAGTTTTATCCTGATTTTTGAAACTGCAATTCCAATAAGTTACTTTCCATGACTGTACGTTAAGATTAAATATAAGGAAACCAATGATAAAAAAGATGGAAGCTCCCAGACACTAAGAGAAATGGAAAATTTTAAGCTGTATCTTTTGCTGAATTGCCAGCTTCTGATGGGCAATACATGCAGGGGTGGACACCAGGTATCTGTGAAGCTCCACTGCAAATAAAAAACCACCCACAACCAAAACCTACAAAAATACAGCATTGCTGTCTCCACTGCTGCTGGAGAGATAAGGCACCTGAGGAGCTGAACTCAGGTACTGAAAAGAGTGAATGCTTCCTTCTGAGGATGCATGCAACACAACATCAGAACACTTAACCAAAGAGGATCTAACACAAAAATCTCATACAATTACATCCTCACAGCAATCCTATAACTAACAATAGGATCAAACTCAGTCCTAAAGTAGCCACACACAACTTCACTGAGAGCCACAACTGCATGGTTTATGATCACAATATACAGCCATTTGAGTGAACTGCCAAGGAATATAAGAAATGCCCTCATTCCCAGTTATGATGCTAAAAAATGTTAGTTAATACTTCTAAGGAAGTATTTATTAAGCATTTCAGTCATACAGCAGCATTCCACCTTCTTCATTCCCACAAAGCTTCAATAACAGAAGTAAGCTACTACTGCTACAGGTGCCAATTGCTTTTCCAACTAGCTTTTGCCTTCCAGCAATGCAACTGTTTCCAGGAAGAGTTCTCACCACAGCTGACAGCAGTGAACCATCTTCAGAACATGCTGAAAGCCTGTGCAGGCAGTCAAGCAGTTCAAAACACATTTGGGACCCAAATGATGGATGCAAAATGGATAAGAGGAGGGAAAGAACTGAATATCTCCAGTTAAAGGGAAAAAAATTAGCTAGGGTGGCAGTGTTCAGGCCTACTTTTATTTTCTTAGTGCAGCCTTTTTCAGCTTGGCTTCTGAAAGTTCCCTTCTTTCCCCCTTCTCTTTCATGAGTTCATTTTAAGTACTTCTAAAAACACCACACCTAGGTATCAACTATCTTTTGGATACTTGGAGGTGCTGCGACCTCCATTAAGACAATGTTTGTCATCTCCTGTTTTTTGCTGCATTTCCCTGGCTGACAACTGAGCATGCCATGTCCAAAACATGTTTATTCTTCATGATCTGGAAGACTGTTGACCAGGAAAGGCAAATATGGTATGAATTCCATCAGACTGGCCCCTTTTGAGCTAAATACTTCAAAAGTTATTCCCATCCCACCACTGCACTAGTGCAAAGCCTGCCTTAAGATTCATGCTGAAAACCACCAGGTCTCAAAGGTCCTCATTTTTCAGTCTGCCATGAAATGCACCATCTTCCACTTAAGTACTGAGATTTGTAACCTTTACTTTCAGACATTGCATTCATTTCCAACTCTCACAGACATTCAGACAGAATATCAAGACACAAAAATGTAGCAATGACATTTTTTACTTTTTAGGTAGCTCTGCTAAAACCAGGAGAACCGTTCAACATTCAAAACGCTGAATGCAGCAGGCTGACAGAAGCTTGCAGAGAACACTCTGCAGGAGGAAAATCTCTAACCATCAGCTACGGGCTTTTCAGAGGTATAATGAAAGGTGTTGGCCAAACCTCTCTACCCAACTCAGTGTATTTGTTCTACATAAAGCAGGGTAGAAACAGCCTCCAACATTCATAGCATCCCTGCTAGTCTGCCCACTTTTATAATGGTGATGGATGCACACCATTCAGTAAGAACTATTGATCTATATCCCCTTATGTAATTTATGTATTGGATTTCTAAGAAATTGTGTTAAATCACACGGGAACTGCAGTTTCCGTGTGCTCTGACCTGAAATGCAGTTAGTGTAGAGAAGACCCAGCTGCCAGGTCCTGTGCTGTAAGGAAAGGAGAGCATTTCAGCTGAAGTCACCTACAAGCAGTACAGTTCCCACCTCAAGGACAGAGAGTAGGAAGAGGTCAGAACTGCAGCCCCATCCATAAGATCCACCACTTTTACCCTTCAAGATGTGGAAGCTGAGAGGAAAACATTAAGCAATTTTGTCTACTCTTTTTTTTTTTTTTAATGTCCACGGGAAATAGAAAAC
>VXAC01003061.1:1853694-1885888 GCA_013399225.1 Rhipidura dahli | reverse complement strand
CAACTGTACTGTTGGATTATACAGCTGCTACTTCAGGCCAACAGGATTCTTGGTACTAATAATGCTATATTGTAGTGGGGTTTAGTGTTTCAAATAGGCAGCAAAATTGATGTGTGAGTCTGCATTCTTTTTAATACTAGAGAATTTTTACATTTCCTGAAAGATGTAAAGGATAACTGAGCTGGTGAAAAATCACCCTGCTCTCTCTGGGATATTCTAGAGTGTCTTTCCCAGATATATGATGCTAAAGCCAGTGGAAGTGAGGTACCCGTGTTTTTGGTAAAGACATGGGCCTAAACCTAAAAATCAATCTTAATAACATGTTCAATGTTTATGCCACAAAAAAAAAAAAAAAAAAAAAAAAGAGGGGGAGCATANTCCTAATAACTCTTGTATATCTTTATTCCAGGTTTGACATTTGACATTTCTCCTGGAATGGTCTTACAAAAGATGCACATTTGCAGCTTGGCCAGTCAGGGAAGACCAGGTGTAGCTCATGCAAGCATTTTAAGAAGTTATCTGTCAGTGGCAGGCTGTCTTGACTGCCCTTGGTATTAGTTTATTNGGTGTATGTCCTAATAACTCTTGTATATCTTTATTCCAGGTTTGACATTTGACATTTCTCCTGGAATGGTCTTACAAAAGATGCACATTTGCAGCTTGGCCAGTCAGGGAAGACCAGGTGTAGCTCATGCAAGCATTTTAAGAAGTTATCTGTCAGTGGCAGGCTGTCTTGACTGCCCTTGGTATAAGTTAATTCTAAATAGCATTTAAGCATACCAAAATGTTTAAATGAGTCCCTGTCTTGGACAAGATAAGTAATCATCCATACTGCAGTTTGCATTTGAATACATCCAGCCTAATCACACTGAAAGAACCTTCATTTTCTTTGACGTTCCAAGCTCATTGTATTCAGCAGAAGCCTTGGCTTACCCATATTGTTATTACACTATGTTTATTTTTTGCTCTTTGCTGTTGTTTCAGGTTTAAATCCAATGCCAATTACTTGGATTAGTCTTGGTAGCCCTTTTTAGTCATGCTTTGTTTCTGTAAGAGCTGACCACTTGACCTTAAGACAAATCACCTGCTCAGTATCAAGTATTCACAAAGATTTACATCTTATTTAAATCCGCAGGAAGACGTGCCTTTCCTAGTGCACTGCCATTACTAATGAAATCATCTATCTGCTTCATGACTGTATTTCTGAGGCATGACTGATCACCAAAGGAGATCTCTTAGGTACAAGTACCTTGATTTGCAGGTCAGACATGGCACCTTTGGTATGTAACACATTTATTAGGGTGTGATCTTTGTCACCAGATTCTGTCTCTTTCTGGAACTTAAGGGAGCTTATTTAAATGCAGTTTGTGTCAATGCAAGATACAACATATAGAATACCTTGCAGCCTCTACATTATTAAGAGACACTGTGGAAATAAAAAAAAAAAAGCAGGCTGATGAATGCAGGGAGATACAGCCTCACACAGATGCAGGATTTACTAATATGGCATAAATATCTTATATAAAGTAGCATGTGTTTCCTGGATTTTTTAAAATATAAAATAACTTCAACAAAGAATAAAGTGCATGTCAAAACTAGCTCTTGCATAGGAAAGATTGAGCTGTGAGGAGGGACTGGGGGGGCTTAGGGCTGATATCTGTAGCAAAAACATATTGCCTGTAGTAGGGGTAAAATCAGATCCATAAGCAGCAAATGAGATGTGTTCATTTGAAGATTAAGTTAACTTTTTATTTTGGGTTAGAGGCAAGTTTTACCTCATGATGAGTGCCTTGGAATTCTTAAACTTTTTCACATTTCACCATTTGATTGCCCTTTGAAAAGGAGACAAAAAGTTTAGATTCAGGTAAGGAGGTCATTAGCTGAACCATCCAATTTATCTTATATTCTTCAGACATTAAGTCTGAGCTGGTAGTTTGAAAAGGAAAAACAGCTTTGTGAAGTTTATTAATAGCAAAGAATCAAACATGCTGCTAGGACTGGACTAGAGTAGCTAAGAACTACATTTAATTATCAAACCAATTTCAGTTAAAATTTAACCTAATGATTCAAAATTAATTATATAGGTCATAAAATGAGTGCAGCCAATCAGCGAACTATCATGTCAATGTAGCAATGTAAGTAAATTCTTTAAATAAAAATCAGAAGTAACAATTGAATTTTAAGTCCCAGTTATGGGCGTTTCCCGAAGTAGAGAAATTAAGACAATTAACTGAATCACTTAGTATTCAAAACCAGTTACTGTATTACAAAGTGACCTGCTACCCTCTGTTAACCCTCCCCTTTCTCCACAGCTCAAACCTGACAGCTGGATTCACCAACTTTCATTTCTCTCTACGGCTGGCAGAGTCAAACTGGCAAACAGCTGAGTCTTAAATTCACCTGCTGCATTCCCCAAGTGACAAATTATTTCCAGGCTATTTCCAGGTGACAAAGTTGCTGTGACCCTGCAGGTACAGTGCTCACGGTTGCATCCGTGACTTAGGCTCCAGTGAGGACAAACTGCAGGTGCCTGTGCACCTGCCAGTGCTGTGCCTTGCCTTGAAAGGAGCTGCAAGATTGGCATTGCACAAATAGCATCAGAGCTGCTCTAGGCTCAGATAAAGAAGTAAGGCAGATTTTCAGGTGGTTCTTTTTTTTTTGTCATTGTTTCTCAAAAAGGATTATTGAGTGGAGGTAGCTGTGCTGCTCTGAACCAATACTTCTCTTTACCAGTGTTTGAGATTACTCTAAAATATTGAAAAAACACCTCAAGACAGCATGCTAAGCAGAAGACACAATTCCTGAAGTATCTGATACCAGTAGTGCTGCTGTACCAAGGGTTGGGAGAGCTGTTGTCTTCTGTTTGATTATCTGCACATTATAAAACTCAGCAGTTTTGGGGTAAGCAGAAACACCTGAAGGAGGCTGAGGGGTGACTTGGGTCATGGGGGTGTGAGATTAAGAAAAAAGAGAGGTGGCAGGCACAGAACCTGGGTCCCATTTGCTAATGAATGTATGTAGGATTAGAATGTTTTACATTAAGTGAAACAGCTTTCACAGAGACCTTGAGTGCTTCAAATAATTTCTAACTTGCTGGCTGGCTCTTGGGATGTGGCAGATGTGGTATCTATCAGGAGGAATTTGAACATTTGTTTCCCATATCCTTATAGCTCAGTAATTAGCTAGCATCCACACCACTCTTGTGAAGCCAGGAGAAAAATGTTTGTGCCAGAAATTCAATGAGATGTAAGTCTAAAAGAGTTATCCTAAAATGACAGGCATTGTGATAAAATCTAAACTGAGGAGGGCAAGTGGGTGAGAGGTGGGACTTCACCTCTCTTGGCACATCCTCCTGACCAAGGCACTGCAAATGCAGACTGTGCTCTGGGCACAAGGCAGTGACTCCCCAGGGAGGGCCCATGTCCTGCATGGTGTGACCCCTGTGCCGTACCTCACAGTGTGGTCCTCTGGGGACATGGTCCTCATCCAAGAATAACTTTGGAGCTATTTATATGTGACTGTTTCCAGTGGAAATTAAGAGCCCATCATTTTACAGAATGTGAAGCCTACTCCATAGTTTCCTTGACTCTTTAAAACAAACAAACAAAAAAACCAACAAAAAATCCCCTCACCCCACAAAAGAAGAGAAACACAAGTTGAAAATTCTTTGTGTTTTTACGGGATTATTTTGCTGCCTTCCTGAATATGAGCTGTTAACTATGTTACCATGTGTCCTTAACTTACCCTGCATGTTCACATGCTACAATATAAAAAAGAAAAAAAGGGACAAGGAACTTCCCCAGGAGCCAGGTAAACAGAAATAGGGATGGGAGGAAGATTTAAGAGTGAGAAGGTGGATTGTTTTGAGGAATGGGCCTTTGGAGTTGCAACACTGAGGTGAGATGAATTCTTCAGTCCCTGAAACTTACGTTGAAGTTTCTTGCCCTTGAAAAACTGAAACGTCAGGCCCACAAGATCCAGCTTTACTTTGATTCTCTGTGGCAAATTTTATTTCCTTCAGCTTAATGTTTCCCAAGATATTAGGGCACAGCCAGTCTTGGGCTGCAATAATAAAATCTTGTTCTCAGTAAGGTGAGAACACATAGGATATTGTCTATTTGAAAATGCCCATTTCTAAAATAAGTGTAGTTTAACCAGTTATGGCAACCACAGCCAAAAAGAGCCCTGAAAATATGAGTAGTAGGGTAAATATGGTAAGTTTTAGTGACACTGCTTTCAGCCTTACTACAAGGAAAATGATTGAGAGTATAAGATGATTTCAACATTTAATGTAAAGCTTTGAGATCTCCCAAATGGTTACCAACTAGCCTCTCCATTTATTCAGTTCACCCAAAGAGCAGTTGATGTTTTGGAATTAAGTGTGATCACCAGCCATGCATCAAACCTTATGTCAGGACCAGCCATGATAGATCAACCATGAAAAGCATTATGTTTTATTGCCAGAATTTCTTCACGTAAAAAGAGGGAGAATGATTTTACACCTTCTTGCTATGTATTCAACTTAAATGAAAGAAGGTTAACAAGATGAAATTCATATTCACAGATGATCTGTGACAAGTATTATAAGATACTCAGTTACAAAGCATACAGTAAAAGAAGTCACCTGTTGCTATTGCAATTGGTATTTGATAAAAGGCAACATTGAAGGTGCCAGCTTTATATTTCAAGCAGTCATTTGTTCTTTAATGCTTTACATCCATCACTGTAGTGTTTAAAAAAGTATCATGATGTGTTTTTTCAAGTGATGTTGCTCTAAATTGCAAAATCTACATCTGAGCTCAAAATAATGAAATGAAATGAAATTGAAAAAGAGTAAGCCAAGACAAGATGTTGTTTTCAAGTGTGAACTAAGTGTTATGATTAAAAGTACATTTTTTAGTGGTTCAAGATACCATCTTGTAGCACAGATCCTACAGAGTCTTTTCTCAGTTTTTAAAAAAATATTGTGGGCAGCCCATGTCAGCTGTATTAAGCATTCCTCTCTTACCATATAACACCATAAATTCTTATTAAATACAATCTTCTTTGACAATTCAGAGCCAAACCTTTCCCTTTCTTAGGCTGTCAGCTCTTGCTCCAGGGCACTAGATCCTCTGTTCACCTTCAGGCTCTGCTCACAGTAATCTTTGAGAATTACAAGTATTTCTTTTTTTAGTATAAGGAACATCCCAGCCCTGGGCTTGGAAGCATGACACCACTTAGGCAGGAATATTTCCACAGCAACACTGTCTTTCTTTTAAGTTGTATCCCCAGAAAAGAAGGAGGCTGCCATCCATCCGTCCATCCATCCATCCATCCATCCATCCATCCATCCATCCATCCACTTACCAATTCTCTCTAGACATTCTGTCCTTTTATATTTTACATCATTTAACTAGTGGGCTTTCCTGGTTTGAAAAAACCCTACCAAAGCAGTTAGCATGTACTTTGCTGTGACATCCTTATTTCCTAATTTACACATCTTCATTGAGCACTCACTTCATTAAGGAAACCGTGTCACTAAGCAGTGACACACTGATCCAGCCACTGCAAAGAGAGCAGATTATTTTCTCCTTCAGGAATGATAAACAACAGCAACACACTGAGCCTCATTCTCTTGGATAACTCATGGTGCCATATTGTGCCTTGCACTGTTGTCTAAATGCGCTCCTGTCACAAAAGTTACTGGGTCATATCAGCTTCTGCTGTTCTCTTGATATTGCTGGAGTTAGAACAGGAAAATTAATTTTGGCTATGTTTTGTCCAAAGAGAAGGCAGGGAGCTCTGCTTGATTTCTCTCTCTTTTTTTTTTTTTTTTNNTGTTTTATTGTTCTCTTTTTTTTTTTTTTTTTTTTTATTGTCACACTATAGGCATTATGAGGTTATCCTTAAGCCATTGCACACAGATTTCATCTTATCCAACTCCTTCACACAGGAAAAATCTCTTTTCTTTACTAGCATTTTGCAACTGGAGAAGTGAAGCACGTTATTCATTCCATGGCAAAAATGAATCTGCTTTAAAACAATGCTTGATAATGGTAGTTTGATATAGAATTTACTTCAAGATGGCCTTCCACAATTGCAGGAAGACCAGGAACTGCAGCAGCATCACTGTTTTATGCCAAAATCTCAGCAAATTGCTAGAACCTGCCAGGCTACACTGTGAAGTGAATGTCTATTTTTTTTAAATGTAAAACCAACAGAAATTGGATACACAAATATGTTTCTCATGTAGAACAGAGGACATTTAAAAATACTTTTCAAATGATACCTTGGGTTTTGGAAATATATCCAATATACTCTCTAGAAATGGCTTCTGTAATTTTGTTATGCCTCATGAAACTTTGTCATGGTCTTTATTGGCTTCTGTAATGTTGTACTCATTTATCTTACTGTATTTCATCATACATGAATTGATTTTGACTTTACACCATTCCTCACTATCCCATTAAACACTATCTTCTTTACACATTCTGTTGCCAGGTGGGATACGATACTTCTGTCAACAACAAAAAAAAAAGAAAATTGAAATTACATGCAGTTAATTCTTCTGTCTCAGGACTATTCATCCAGCTAAATAAACATAACATGATCTCCAGTTTCATGTGACTTCATGATAGGCCCATACCTCTGGCCGTCATAAATCTCTGAGGTTTGCAGTGATAAACTAAAGAAGATTTGCCAGTTACTGCACTGTATCTTTTTATATTAACAAATTATGAGATGCTGTCCCAGTGTGTCATCTCTGCTAAACCTCTCCCCAGTGACATGTACTTAGAAGAAAGGTACCTGATATAAACATTGATGTGGCTGCCTGTTTTGGCTTTTCCTCCTTTTTTAACAATTAAGTCTTTCCAGGTAAAACCCTAAGTTCTCTGCTCACTTTTAAGTAGGGTGCCTTACAGCAAATTATACTGCAGAAAAAAGTCTCTCTTCTCCACTTACAAGCTAGAGAGGCTTCAGTCTCCACATTTTTCTGTAGTAGGGCTGAGAGAGGCAGGGACTACATTTGACAAAACATGAGGGATAGAGTAGTCCTCTGCTGAGTCAGAAAGTAGTTTTCCCTGTGGATAAGCTCTCTCCTCTGTTCTTCGTCATTATTTCCTTCAAATTCTCTCTCAAATTTTTCCCCTTCTTTTTTGGCTTTGGAGTAATTCCTTTTTTATCTTGGAGCCTCCAGAGCCAGCAGATAGTGCAGCAGTTGCCATTTAGGACAGACAAGATGCATTCTCAAGATGTGTTGCTATAAAGGGGAAAATCAAGCTGTCCTTACTGCATTTCATGCACAATGTTGCTAGCATTGAGGGAAATTCAGGTGCATAATTATCACTGGGGAAAACTGCTCATAGTTTAAACCAACTCAAGACTGAGGTAGTTTATTGAATTACTAACAGCACATAATTGATCAGCAACTGGTGAAAAATATATTCAAGAGCTATACCAACAGATAAACCTCAACTTTAGACACTCATAAACTGTCACTGAACTAGAAATTTTTGAACACCCTTGTATAACTAATCTCCAAATGCTCAAATTCTGCACAGGGAGCGACAAGAGCCTACCCCTCTCTCCAGGGTAAGGGGCTCCCCTCCTGCCCACTTCTCCTTTGGGGGATGTGTGTGCTCTGGCTGTGTGTGATCCCCCACTGCTCCCAAAACTCCCTGAACCCTCATGCCACTAAATGAGCCCTGTTGGACCACAGGTGCAGGGTCTGCATCTTCTCAGACAGTTTCTGGTGTTCCACTTGTGTTTGTTGACAGCTTCCTGTCTTACCAGGCTGTTTTGGCAAGGGTGGTCCGCAAAAGCATTCCCCCACACAATATTTTGCTGGCAAGAAATACTAAGAGAAAGTAAATACAGATGGAGAATAGGAACTCCCAAAAAATCTGTATTCCTGCCACCACACTATCATTCTCCCTCATTTGTCTTGTCTAGCTTGTGTATCACATTATGGGAGGTCTTTTTTATGCATTTATGTCTAATGATGTGTCTAAATCTTGAACTGGAACTTTGGCTCCTGTTGGACCTGGAAAGGGCTGAGCAACAGTCCCCAGAGCAGAGATCAAACTAGCAGAAGGGCTCATTCATGGGGTCCTTCCCCAGGCAGGGAGAGCATTCTTAATTCAAGGATTGGCCCACATGGAGCAACTAAACTCAAGAAGATAATGTGCAAATTGGGTTTTAATGGATACAAATTAATTCTACACCTATAACAAATGCCACTGTGCTTCTTCAAACAGACCTTTGGGAAAGGATAACAATTTAAAAAAAAAAAAAAACCTCATTCAAATTTATTTGAGAAGGAGATTAAAAGCTTTTAAAAGATACTCAACTGTAAAATGGTTTTTTCAAAGGAAAACCTTCCTTTTGTTTGCCTGTCATTCTTCTGGACAGCTGCTTACAGGGCAGACCAGGCAGATCTTTTGCCATAGAGAAAAAATGTATCTGTTCTGGGCACAAAAGGCTCTAGGACTCAGGTGTGGAGAGAAACAGCTTCTGAGGGTGAGATGCAATTCTCGATAGAGGCTATGGATGAGACATCACTACTGACAGACAGGTTTGGACCCTAATCCAAGTAGCAGGATTAGTATTAATGGCTCTTTCTTTCTTTTTGGTTTACAGTCTGGTCTGATTGCTAGACCTAGGAGTGCATTTCCATGAAACTTACAATTCAAATATTTTCAGGCCAATAAAATGCTCCTACAGCTGAAAAGTTTTGCTTTTTGATACAGTAAAGCTTTTGTGGAGTGATATAATCTAGTGAGATTAAAAAATACTCAGGCCAATGAGTGTCAAGGCATAACTGTTTTGGCCAAAGGACAGCATAAAAATTAGCTTAAGTTTTACAGCTTAAGTCAGAAGGCATACAACAGTTCATACAAATGACATTTAATGTGTTAAAGAAGCAATCACTTCATTTTCAATACCAGCAATACTCTGTAAATATATAGTTGACTTGAAACAGGATGAGAAAAATTAATTGCTTTCATATTAAGTAAGTCAAATCACTTAAGAAGAAAAATATGGATATTTTCAGCAATAAGTGTAAGTGACAGTGTTTGAGTACTTACTCATTTTGAATGTCACTCAACTCAGATGTCTGACAGGATTAAGTGCTAAGGGAGCAGAACTTTGGGTTAAACTCCTTGCTCCTCACTCAATAAGCGACACATAAGTTGGAGTGTCCAGAGGCTTGAGCTCCAGTTATTTAAGCACTCAGCTTCCCAGATGGGTTTGTTTTTGTGTATCATGTTAAAGTCAGGCAGATGATGGGTCACATGATACTGAAATAGATTAACGTAGTCTGGTGATTTCTTCTCTCTGGCTGGTGGGTTTAGAGTGAGTGATCTTTGAAGAAACATGGTCAGGTAGTAAAAATGGTCTGGGACTGGATCTCCCTGTAGTCAGTTCTTGGTGAGACAAACATTTATTTTCAGCTACTCTCTTCTCATAGAGTAATGGAGATGTAGGATTTGGGTGTTTGCCAGAAATCTGAGATGTATGGTACACATGTTAACCTAAATCCTTTACTCTAGTAATCAGTGTAAGGTGTCTACAGACTGTGGTGATCCCTCTATAAACATAAAATTATAATTTACATATAGCTAAACTCAAAGAAAATTAAAGATACAAATGAAATCATTTAGATTTAGGAGGCATGGATGAATGAGTGTCAGCATTATAATTCAGCTATTAAAATCAAATTTGTTCAGCTGGTGGTGTGAAGTATGTGTCAGCCACTCCAGCATTTGACTCAGAGACCACCTGGAAATTTATGGCAGGGCTAAGATGCCAGGAATGAATCATTCTGGACAAATCCTTGATGAAAGCTCAATTGCAGTTATTGATTGAGTTATCCCACCAGTTGCCTGAGCAGAAGAGCATACTGCTTCCCTGTCCAGCTGGGACAATGCCAAATAAAATTAAGCCAAGTCAGAGCTCCAGGTTAAAGATCTTTTCAAATGTCTCAAAATCTAGACGTTGTACTGATCCTTTATCCCAGTGTAGCCAAATACAGCCCATTGCTACAGCACTGTTTCCACACAGCACAACATGGTAGGTGCAAATTGCTCCATTTCAGAGGAATTTACACTTCTCTGGCTGAATGTAGCAGACATAAAATCACATTTCTCCAAAAATTAGCCAAGAAACTATCTAAAAGAATGCAAATATTCAGATTCTTGGTCTATTTTCCTAACTTCACCTTTAGCATCTGTCCTCCATTTTAATGCTCTTGGTTAATTCTTGTCTTTGAACTCTTGCCCTGTGGGACATGGTTTTAACTGCTCCCCTTGAAATATTTACTTGCTGGCCTACTCAACTTTAAGACCACAGCTTTATAGCTGTAAAGTATAGAAACCCAACCACAAACAAAAGCATAAGACTGACTACTCTGTACTTACTTGACATTCCGACAACCAAATCAGCACCTATAGCAGATACCAGTTTTACAAAAGTGTGATATGTCCTGGTAAAGCAAAGTTTGGGCACACAGCTCTGAGTGCCAAGTGGAGCCTTGCCCATGTAAAAACAAAAATGAGACAAGCTCTCACTCCTTGGACCACTTGTTTGTGCTGGAAAGGTAAACAAATATTAACTAAAACCACATCAAACACAGCCTTATATTCAACGTAAGTAGGCACTGTCATATCTAATAGAAGATGAGTGGTGGGAGATGCCTGCAGCCTCTGTGGCGGGTTTGCCTAATAAATACCCTCCATTTTCTGAAGCTTTCCTCATCTTTCCAAACAGGTCGTGGGTGAGGTATTGAAAGCCCTCAGAGCAGGGTAAGGCTTTGTACAAAGTACTGCTGAGCTGTGGAGGGGGAGAGGCATGAGCAAGCAGAAGCAGCCAGCTGGGATGCACTCGGGAACTGCTCGATGGTGACATTTTGCAGACTCTGTCCTTGCTGTCTGCAATAACTACTGATTTCATTGCAGAAATCATTTACATAAAGGAAACCAGCCCTTCACCTTTTGTGCCCGTTGACGCCAAATTTTCTTCTTATTCATTTATCAATCACAGCATGTTTTATTCTAAATTTATGGGTGTTATAATATTGCTGTTGCTAAATATATGCAAAGCCTCTGTACTCACAATAAAAAATCCTCTTGTTTCTCATCGATCCCCCACTAGAGCTTCATTTTAAACTCACTTGTGAATCACTGTGGGCACTGAAGTCACCCTAATTTTCTCTCTTTGTGCAGAGAGCCCAGGAGCTTAAAGCAGTAATTTTATTTATGTAGTAAAAGTGTGGCTCATTAATGTGGCTTGGTGTTGATATATCCATTGGCAGAGCTGCACCTTAGCTAATGCTCTTCAAATGAATCATCCAACAGCAAAGAAAGTTCTGATTTAAGGAAGCAGAATGTGTTCATAATATAACAACCTCATATAGTTGAACTTTTAGTTTTCAACATTTTCCCCATTCTTCTCTCATACTGCACAGCTGTGATAAAATACTATTTTCAGCTAGGAGATAAGTTGTGAATTTTTTTAGTGGAGTTTGAATGAGTTAATTTTTATCTATCTTTAAGTATTAAGCCTCACTTGATGCAAATGAATAGCTCCACAGGTTTTACTCTAGGCAAAATTTGCTGAAAGAAGACACAGAGTACACTTAGGGTACTCCCTGGTAAAGGGTGAAATAAAGCAGCAGATGGTTTATTGTGCATGAGAAGGAAGAAGGAAAGGTTCAGGTAGTATCCAGTATTTTATGTAAGGTAAAAGTAGATTTTTCCCACCCAGCATGATCACATGCCACTTTTCCTATGCTGTCACAAAAAAATCTCGCTCCTAAACTCAGATGTGTTGAAAGAAGCTACTATATCACTGGCTGTGTGAGAAAGAAGTGGGAATTTAGGCAGGTAATGGGTCACCTGAAGAAGAAAGCAGAAGACTCTGCTTTTCTCCTCAGATAAGGAAAGCCAGAAAACCACATCCCATTACAGTGAACTATCACTAGCAATCTGGTAATAATTTACAAGTATTCTCTTGTAAAAAGATAGCAAATTATTAGAATTTAAAAGGATTGGTATCTCATATGTTAATATTTAAAAAATAATAACAAATAGTGAATCTATAATGGCTCTCTAAGATCCCGTGAGTCTGCAGCATGGGAGTGATTTGAATGCAAGATCTGTGATAAGTACGGCAAGAGAAAAACTGTTGGTGAACAGTAATTTTAAGTTTGGTTAAAGTGTTGAAAGACAGAAGATAGTTAATATGAAAATGTGTAATCCTTCAGAGGATCTTCTCTCATTTTACTGTCTGCCTCTGACGAGCCCAGCTCACACTTACTGGGGCTCTGCTTTCACACTTCTGTGACTACATTGGCTTAAATAAATTATACCAAACAAACCTGCTTCTTGCTGCCATCGAAAATAAAACACCATCCTTATTTTATGAGTGAATTTAACAAACACAGAGAGTCCTTTCACTCCAGGATTTCATGGGCTTGGGTAGAAAGCAGGGCCACTGCAAAAAGGAGCTATGGGCTTCCTGGAACCCAGCATCTTCTTGTTAATGAAAGCCTGGGAGGATTTGCTGTGAGAAACCATCATCACAAAACTTGCTGCTATTTGCTTTAGCTCCCACAGAGGATAAAAATTATACAGTCAGAGGGACTAATCTCTTTCAGTTCTATCCTGTCTTGAAACTCCCATTTCCAGTTAAGACAGTTAGAATCTGCCAGCTGAGTGTCTACTCCAGCAATGTCTGACCTCTCCTGACATCTTCCTACTCAGATCATTGCCCCCAGAAGGCTGTGATGAGGCAAAGACAGCCGTTTCTCCCAGGGGAAGGAACAAAGGGTGAACTAATGGTGTAGGGGTCACTCGGCTGCTCCAGTGTGTTCAGGACACACAGCTGTGTAGCTGACAAACTTGATGAAGTCTGGCTCCCTTTTTCTTTGTGAGAAAGCAGGTGTCTCCTCCCTGCCTGTTCTGAGATGCTCCCACCAGGAACAGCCCTACCATCATCCTTTTAGTGTGCAGCACAGCCATTGAGGGACATTATGAGATGAGGTGGGATGCTGTGACAATAATACCTTCTGTGGCTCTTTATGTCTCATATCCCACACTGAAGCCATTGCCTCCCAAGCACGTCTAGTACATAGAATCATAGAATAGTTTGGGTTGGAAGGGATCTTAGAGATCATGTAGTTCCAATCCCGCTATGTTAGAAGTTGGACAACTGAATATATGTTTGCTTCAGCAGGTGCAAAGTCTATAAGAAAAAGAGTTCGGGAGGTCTCTGCCTTTCTCAGTTTGTGATCTGATTAGAAAGCATTGCCCTTAGAACTTGCACAGAGAAAACCAGGAGGAGTTTTCCATAGTCAAACCCAATGATTAAATCAGGAAGAAAGGAGAATCACTTTCTGTTGAGAGCAGATCTGTATCTTTTTTTGCAGCCATACCCACTATGAAATTAATTAAGAGGTGGATGGCTTTCCTTATTTCGCGTGGAGGTAAATGTATAAAATGGGCCGGACTTGTTCAAGATGAAAGTTCACATCCTTTCTAATTAGAAGGCAAACTTTATTTCCCAAGCTGCCATGAGAAGAAATAATTTCCAAACACTCAGCAAGCCCTACTACAAAACTGAATTTTCTCTTGCTCCATCATGTGACCATGCACAGCATTTTCTTTGCACCTCTCACTATTTCCTGTCGGTCACCTCTTCTAGAAAAGCAGCTTTGACGGAGAGTTCTAGGGGGTGGAGAATGGGCTCCTTAATGCCGGGGTGGGGGTTTCTCGTCACGGCGGGCCGAGCCGCGGGGCGCTGGCGGCGGCTGTGTTTGTCCGGCAGCGGGAGCGACACCGGGAGCGAGGGTGGGAGCGGTGCTTGGGACCGCCCCGGCGCCCATTGGCTCGGCGGCTCCTTATGGGGCTCGGCGCGGTCCCATAAAAGCGCCCGTCCGCTCGCCCACCCGTCCATCCCCGCCCCGCCATGCCCTCGCCGCCGCCCGCCCTGCCCTGGCTCCTGGCCGCCTGCTGCCTCTGCGCCCTCCCGCGGGGCTCAGGTACGTCCCGGCGCCGGGCTCGGGGGGAACGCGAGGGAACCCGCCGAAAGGCTCGGCTCCTCTAGAGAGGGGAGCGCCGTCGGGGCTGGGCTCCGCTGCACCCCAACACAGCCGTGTCCCGTCCCGCAGGGTTCCCGCAGCCTTTCTCGCGCTACCGGGACGGTGCAGAGCTGCCCCAAAACCAGGTACGTCTGTCACTGTCGTCTGACGGCGATGCGCGGTGGAGAGGTAGGGTAGAAACGGGGAAGGTGGAAAACGAGACTCGTCTGTGGCAGGGAAAAGAGGCAGGAAATCAGGAACGGACTGGCACTGCCGTATTAAATACCCTGGGGGGGCTGGTAAAGAGAGGAGGGAGGCTGGCGCCCTGTGCCGCCCGCAGCGGCAGGCGGAACAGGTATGAGCAGGGCTGGGGTGTGCAGCCGGGTGCGGAATAGGGTATCTGGGTCAGCGAAAGCCCGACAGGCTAATAACGAGCCAGTCCCGACCTCCCGGGTGAAAACACAGGTCCGAAGGTATGATAGACCCACTGTTAATGCCTGTTCTTTACTTTTTAAAGCAACTGGCACTGTGTTTCAGTCAGTGGATGGAAATGTCCGATCAGCCCCAGGTAATCTGACTCTGGTAATGTGTTTGATCTGCTGAGACTGTCTCTTCCAGACATACTAACTGTCCTGTATAACCCGGAGCATCGATGTCTGCAGGTGGCAGAGCCTCCGCCAGAGAGCCAGAAGCTCTGAAGACAGAGCTATTTGTTGGCGTATGTGCTCTCCTCCTTGAGAAGCTAATGCCAACCTAAAGGAAAGCACGGCTTTATTTTTCCTTTCTTGCCATGCCAGTAGTAGCTAACACTGAAGCAAGAAGTGCCAGAGAGTTCTGCAGGAGTTAAAGGTCCTGTGTGGTCCTGGCTCGGTGCTTGGTGGGTGGATAGGATTCTTCTGGGTGCTCAGAGGAGAGGGGAGCAAGGGGAAGTTTTCACAGATCATTTCTGCTGGCCCAGAGCTTCCAGACGCTTTAGAAGGAAAAATTAGTATGCGAAAGATCAGCTGCACTGCATTTAATATCAAGACCAAGGGTCATTTTCAAAGTGGAGAGAAAAATATTTGCAGGGTCAGGAAGTATTTGGAAATTTTGAACATTTTGTGCTGATTTTTTTTCTTTCTGAAGTCTTACAGTTTTGTGAACCAAGACTTGTAGAAAACAGTTCCCAGAGCCTGTTTTTCAGGTGTCTTACACCTCACTTCCTTTAAAGCTGTAGTTCTCATCTAATATGATTGCATGCATAAGCAAATCCCTGTCCTGTGGCAATGAGCATGGGACAGTATGTTTCAGTATTCACAGTTAAAGATTATAGCATTGATTGACTGAATTGCTTGTAGGTGAAAATGAGCACAGATTAAGCATGCCACAAGCCAAGCTATCCCTAGAAGAATTAGCATAGAAAAATGTATTTTAAATATAAGAGGTTGATTTAGATCTCTTTATAGGACAAGACTGTATTGACAACTGTTTAATTGTGTGTATTCTCCTCAAACGAAAGACTATTTTTTCAGCTCATAATAGCATCAGTAAGTTTCCCCCTGCTCTGAGTGTTTTTAGTGAACTGTGCTCAATCTAAATTGATTTGGGATCGGAATCAAGTCTGTTTTCTATCAAACCATGTAGACCACATTCTCCCAGTAAATGCATTAAAGTATTGCTTATTCTTTCAGATCTCCAGCACTGTTTTGGATCTCTGTTATTCCATATTCAATAGCATGCATAAAGATGAGGTAAGGTGCAATTTCTTCTTTTGTTTCAAAGCACTTCCTTCTTAAACATGAAAAGCAACCACTCCACGATCAACTATTTGATATTTCTCCCAAACAATAATGTATTATCTAATAGTGTGATGGTTTAAGAGATGTAGGAGAATATATAAAACATTTTCTTCTTGTTAGTGGTTTGCATGTCATTCTTAGTTACTTTAAATTGTTTATATGAAATTGCTGTTTTTCACCAATTTAGAGCTCAAGAACCAAAACACACACTTATGGTCAGTCAGTATTTTAACCTGACCCTCAGTTTTGAATAACACAGGGTTACATATGCTAAAAAGATACGTAACATTGCATCAGTAGCATACCTCCATGAACATGGAGGTGTATGAGTTGCTTTACTGATTTTAAAACTCTATTTCATCTTGGGGTTTTTTTTTGTGTGTTTCCGACTCAGATTAGAGATTAAGTTGAGGAGTTATTGAGTACAGCTCTTTTTTGTTGGTGGAGTCATATAAGGACCCACCTCAATGCCAGTTCTGCTTGATATCACTTTTTTTATTTTCACTGCTTCATTTAGAACCTTTTCCATAAAATTCACTCAGCCCCCAGGTATAAGCTAAAAAGGCCAGTTTACTTGTGGAGGCTGAGTCCTCTGTTGTTTCAAAACAGGAGTAGACCCTGCAAGACAATAATAGAAAGTATTTTTGAAATGCATTTCAATATCTCTACTTGCCAGTGTCTTTAGCTTATTATAATTCCAAGCATGCTTTCCTGAAGCAGTCATAAAACTCTACAATACTGAAGCTGATTCTATAAAAAATTCTAGCATTTCAGTCTTAAATGTCTAATAAATATTTTTGAGTTTACTATTGACTCTTATGCTTCCACAGCTTAGTTAATGAGGGAACATCCAGAATCATTTGGTATCTTTGAACAGAGTCCTATTCCTGGTTACTATTTTAGTAAATTACTTTGCAAAAAATGGTGTCCTCAAGATTGGAAGCTGAATCTCATACAATATCCTTTCAAAGAGTATGAGCTACATATCTGCAATATGATTTCTAGGTGTGGTCTGAGTAAAGTAGCAGATAAAGTTAAATATGTGAAACATGGAAAAAGAACTATGTGACGTTTTATCCAGCTGATCAAATCTCATATTACATGAAGTTGTACTTTCTTAGCCCACAAGGAATCTTGAGAAGACACTACAAACATGAGTATGTATGTAGTGAACCCAATGAAACAGTTATAAAATCCTACTCATGTCAGCTGAACTTAACTTTCTAGATTATTCTTTATTTCTGTGAATAAAAAAATAAATATTGTGTCAGAGTTATAGATTCTGTAGAGAAGGTAGATGGGGTTTCAAGAGAAGGAATGAGGCCTCAGCACTGTGAAAGGTGAAGTCCATGGCAATTTGGGCTTGAATGGGACTTGAACCCCACCTGGGGAATTTAAAATATTTTGTGAGAACTAAGACTATTTAACATCACTGTCTAATCTTTGGGTAAACCTTGTAGATGGTACTTTCAAAAAAACCCAAAAAGAGCTATCTAAAGCCATCTACATCACAATTACTTCACTGTGTGTTTGAAATTTCCATCCTAGAATTGTTTAGAAGCTCAGTTTTTACCATGTTTCTTCCACACAGTAATCTCTCACCTACTAGAAATTAGTTAGGATAGTTGAAACTTCAGGCTAAGTCATGAGTCAATCTCTATCTTTGCTTGGTATGTAATAATCATATCAGAACAAGAGTAGCATTCATATTGTCTCTCTGTAGTAGTCTCCTCCTTTGCATACTTTGAAGCACCTTGATTGAGCAAGCATTTTTTTCTTCTCTAGTATTTCATAGCCCTGTAAGTTGGTGTCACTCACTCTATAAATTGTTGTCTTGCAGCTTGAACCAAATAAATCCTCTTCCCATACCCTGAACCATGATTCCCTATTTCTTACTTATGTATTTTGTCTTTTAAAATTCCTTCTCTGCAGTTTCCTATCCACATGCTTTCCTGCAATCTCACCCCATCTTCACATCCTTGTCCATTACATGTGTTTGTTTTTCAAGCCCACTGCAGGTAATTAAACCCACTCACTGATACAACTGTGGCTGTGGCACACAGCCATCCCATTCCTGCCTAGCTGGGAGCACAGCTGGCAGCTGTGTCATGGGCAGGAGGGCTCCCAAACCAGGCTGCAGGTTCAGGGCAGTGCTACAACTTAGTCTGCTCGCATAAAGTCATGGGGAACATTTCTATTCTCTGAAGTAAGGCTGAGTAGAAAAATGAGCAATTTTCTGAAGAATAAAGAGTGCAGGGGAAGGCTTAAACCAAGCAATCTCTCCTGGGTTAAAACCAAGGGCAGTCTGAAAGGTGAAGAGCAGCCACATTTTAACAAGGTAAGAGCTATCAGTACAACTCAAACCTGAGGAGTGGAGCTCCAGGCTGAGCTCTGCTTCACCCCCCAGAGCACAGCTGCACTTCGCTGTACAGTGAGGGAAGCCTGCTGAATGATGGTAATGAACAGAGTAACATTCCAGGCAATGCTTCACATCAATCTTTAAAAAGATCAGTTTGCTGCTGTTCTTACATCAGTCTGTGATAAGTGTAAGGTTATCTCTCTTCTCACATGGAGTGTACCAACCTCATCAGTAATAGAGGGTCACTAATGAAACAAAACATGCCGGCATCTTGATTGACTTACAATGTCCACTTGCAGGAATCACAGATTGCTTCTGCAAAGTTTACAAAGAAGGTATGTAAATGCGAAGACAAGCAGTGGCAGTAGGTAGGGAAGTATGTCCCTTTCCTTGTTTCTTTTGCTGCTTTTTTAAAGTCAGCTTGTTGGGTCTTTTTTTCAGTGGTTGGGAAGTTATGTGTGCTGACCCTGCTTATACCTGATGCATAAAGCTTTCTTTTATATCTCTTCTAAACCCTGTGAATCTTTAATTATGGTAATTTGTTATATTTACACTAAACACAATGTCCTTTAGGCATTAATTTTTAATCAGCATTCCAGATGAATGGGCATTGGGGATTATCACCATCTTGTTTGCATGCTGCTGAAAAAGACCCCAATTTACCGATATTCTGATAGAATGATAAAATTTGGCAACAGATCTATGGAACTGAGTTTAAAGTATTTTATTATTGTTTGTGTTTGATTTTACAGGACAGTCATGGAAGTCTGGGGCGGCCTTTCTTCCTTTTCAGGGTATCTGAATCTCTTCGTTTTAAAGATTCTGAATAGTGGACATTGTTATATGTTCACAGATGAGCAGCTGTTTCACAAATTCTTGCTGCAATTGTTTTGAAGAGAGGCCAAATATCCCTTGCTTGAAAGCTTAGGGAGCTATTTGCTCAAAAAGCTCTAGTTTGACTAAAAGATGAAAGACAATTAGATCTGGGGTACTCATGGATTAAACACTTCTTTTTGTTTGAAGATATGCTTCTGCAAATGTTTTATCTTGAGCCAAATCATCCATGTGGCTTGTATCTCTGGGACTGTCAAGGTGCACTGATGCTAAATAAATTAGATCAAACATGTGCCTGAGCTGAGTGTCCACCTGGTTTGAGAGGTCTGGCACGAAGAGAAGTCACACTGGGTAATGGTGAACAGCCAAAGCCAAATTATCATAATTTCTGTCATGTTCTTCACCCATGGGCTTGCTAAGCTATGACAGGGTCTAATGCCCAATTTGCTGGTTTAGACACACCCTGATTAACACCAAACAATTTTTTAGGAATATCTGGAACACATTTTAAAAAAACTTAAAATATTGTAAAGTAGGTCATGTCAGGTAACCAGAGTCCCAATTCAGCAGTCATTTATGTTTTATTTCAAGTTATTTGTTATTTCAAGTGTGTCATCCAGGTTCTTTCAGTGCTGGTATTTATATGGTCTTTCTTAGGCATATGCCTATACTATCCAAACCCTGAATGAGAATAATAATGGCCAGAATGTTTAGATTTTTGGGCAGAGGCTGAATGAAAATTTCTCATATTCAAAGGCATAACCCACCCTGTGTGGATCCCCTGGCATTTGACATATTGCTTTAAAGAAAATCTTACTACAGACTTACACAGTCCTCTGTCTGCATAATGGGAAGGTGTTTTTGGTGGTCTGTAATCCACTACTTCTTTACAATCATCTAATTATTATATTTTTCAGCCTCGGAATGGAAGAACTGTTGAAAGCAGTGGTAAGTAGGCAACCAAAAGCATCAAGAATTTCTTCTGCCTTTTCACTAATGATGATCCTCATGACAAAAGAAGGTACTGAGAAGCATTACAAACCTAGTACCAACCTAGATACACACGATTCATATGGCCACTGGGAGTTGCCTTGACAGAAATGTGGGGTTTTTTCATGCTCACAGACTTAGAGTGCACACCCTTGACAAAGGGATAGTTTTCTTCATCATGCTTCCATACTCTTAAAAGAAGGTCAGCAGGGTTCCAACATGCTAGAAAGAGAACTGTGTGAGGAGGGAGGATTCATGCTTGAGTAAAAATAACAGATTTGGGTGCTTATCTAAAATTTCAAACATCTTAAACTTCTGGAATTAGAATCTGAAGCTATTTAATTTCTAACTTTGAGAAGAACCAGATGTACAAAACTGAGTACTAAGTCATATTCAGATCAACATCTCAACATAAAATACTGTGTTAATTTGTTTCAGAATACCGTGGAATATGAAGTTCATGGATTCATTTACCAGCTTGATGACTTGATTTACATAAAGGAAAGAGACTTCCCATTGCACTGGTTGTTTATTATGTGACTCAGTTGTCTGGAATTTGCTGTTCCATGTAATAAATTTGCAATCACTAATTCTTTTTGTTGTCCTTTTTTTATTGAAGCCCATACTGGATTCCTTGGGCTATACTGTAGCATTGCCCAGTGCCAGCTGTAATCAAAGGAAATCAATGAGCTCAATATTGACAATTTTCAAATCCAACAGTGAATTTTATAACATCTTCTTTAATAGGGTCATAAATGATAAGCTTGTTCTTTTGACTAGATAATCTATTTCCCCATTATTTTAGAATGGGCATCCCAAACACCATTATATTAAAATCATCATGGACACTTTAATGATTTATTTTGATTAAGTGCTTGAGTATGATAACTGATGCAGCCAAAGCACTTTGAAAGAAGAGGAACAAGTACTGCTGCTACACACAGACACTATTTGATCAGATCATATATTTTTTTCAGCCTTGCCTTACTGGCTATCATAAAGCACAAATGAGGCTCTTTAGAGAAATATTCTGAACATCTGCCCTTTTCTCCTGAAGTCATGCATTTAAAAATGTAGTGCAGCTGATTGTGCTTGCACTGCATGGAGTGTTTTGGTACATGGAGACATTTATGGGCACAAAACTTCAAGTACTAAGCAGTTACTTCCTTAGGAAGAAAAGAGCATAGTAAAATTGAGGGTCTGGGAACACAAATGAGGCTGCAACTCCCAAATATAGCATGGGTTTCCTCAAGTGCTTTGTTATCCCTCCTTCTCTTTGGCTACCATGGCATAGTACCATTTCAGTTACGCTGCCACAGCCACATGGGAACCAGATTTGGAGACACCTTTAAAAACAAACCCTGAGATACCTGTGATTTGTGGGGTTCTACCTGGGCAAGTTCCCAATTTGGGCTGTGTTAACAGAAGTTTGGCTGGCACATAGAAGTGATGAGTTGTTTGGCAATTGTGGAGTGCATCTAGGGTAGAATGTTAAGTTTGGAGCCTCACAATACAGGAAGGCCATGGAAAAACTGGAGGGAGGGCCTCCAAGGTGGTGAGAACTGCAGCACCTGCCCCTGAGGAGATGCAAGGGGAACTGGACTGGTTCAGCCTGCAGATGGGATGCCTTCAGGGGAATCTAATAGACCCTCCAGTGCATATGAGGGCCACCAAGGAGACAGCTGGGCTCCTCACAGTGCGGGGTGGGAGGACAAGTAGTAACAGGCATAAGTTGAAGCAAGAGAAGTTGAACTATCTAGGCAGTGCAACCAATTGTCCAGGGAGGACAGTTCTTGGAGATTTTCAAGACCAGAGTAGACAACACCTGGTCTGAATTCCTACTTGGGACCAGACTAGAGACCTCCTGAGGTCTCTGCCAGCCTCAGTTATTCTGTGATATGAGTACAGTTTCATGCTATTTATTTCAGCCTCTAACAGGGTCAAGACCTGGCTGAAATATAGCTCCTGGGCAGAGGGTGCTGGTGGGGTTCCCAGGCAGGCTGCTCAGAGACTTGAAGCCTATTTGTGCCCTCACAGCACCCTGTTGCTGTTGTCAAATCCTGTAGGAAAGGGATGATGGCTCCTCTGGCTTCTCAGGTATCTGGAACCAGTTAGGATGTCCCTCTGGAAGGAACACCTAAGCCAAATAAAAATGGTGGGGATGCACCCTGGAAATGCAAATAAATATGAGAAAATGACACAAAAGCACTGCTATGGCACTTCTGGCTTGTTTCATCTCAGAGGCCAAAGCTGAAAAGTATCAAGTTTTGCTCAGTTCTGCATAAGTACTTGTACAGGTCTTGGCTGGGATAGAGGTAATTGTCTTCATAGCAGCTTTTATGGTGCTGTATTTTGAATCAGAGACCAAAACAGTGTTGATAACACAGGGATATTTTAGCTGTTGCTGAGCAGGACTTGCACAATCTCAAGACCTGTTTCCCACCCCACCAGTGAGGTGGCTGGGGGTGCACAAAGAGCTGGGAGATGACAGAGCCAGGACAGCTGACCCAGCTGCCAAAGGGATACCCCACACTATATGCTGTCATGCTCTGCAATAAAAACTGGGGAGGAGAAAAGGACACACACTCATACCCCGCCCCTTGGAGTGATGGTGTTTTTCTTCCCAAGTCACAGTTAGGCAAGATGGAGCCTGGCTTTTCTGGAGATGGCTGAACACCTGCCTGCTGATGTAAAGTAGTGAATTTCTTGTTCTACTTTGCTTTAACCTATTTAACTGCCTTTATCTCAGCCCACAGCTTTGCTCAGTTTTACCCTTTCAATTCTCTTCCCATCCTTCAGGGGACAGTGAACAAGCTGGCTGGGGTTAAACCACAGCCGTACTGCACCAGAGGCAACTCATGCTGCATTCTCACAGTCAGCACTGGCTTCCTTCACCCACAACAGGTTTCAAGAATAACATCTATTTGGGCCTTGAAACTTAAATAAGACTGATAAATAGGTGCTAATTTTCAGGTGAGAACCTATTAGTTCCTCAGTCATGTATCTGTAGCAACAGTGGCTCCTCCATAGGAAGCACAGAAGAGCTCTTGTTCATTGCTCAGTGGAAATTTTTGCTCCCTAAAGCAATGCAAATGTCACCTGTGAAACAAGAGAAAATAATTTAGAAATGCAAAGGTCACCTCTGGCTTTAAACTCTTTCTGAATATCCCACTGCAAAACCCACAAAACCCAGAAAATTCAGGAGTGCAGACACAGGTGACAACAACAATTAGAAGCAAAGAAATATTTCTGCAAGAAAAAGAGGTGAAAGCTCAGTTCTCACTGTCAGACAGAGAAGAGACAAATCAAGAGTTTCATGACAAGGCATAAAAAGTGATGAGTGTGTGTAGAAGAATAAATTGGGTGCTTATCCATCCTCTTGTAATAAAAAGCAGCAAGGAGGGACATTCAATTACACTGAGAGGCAACATGTTTCAGCTGCAAAGGGGAATTTTTTCTGTAGCACTTAATCAACTCCTGAAATCAGTTGCCACAGCTTGGAGCAGGTGGTTACAAACGGCTCGCTGGGCTCTTGGAAAGGCAGGAATGGTCAGGAGTGCACACCTTTGTGCCTCCTAACTTGACTTGAAAATCACTTCAGGCTGGCCTAGGACCTTAAAAGCCTGGCCTGCTGGAGCTGGGCTCAGCAAGGCACTGCACAGCAAGGGCCCTGGAAATGCACTCGTCTGTGGGGGAGCGAGCGCTGCCCGGCCTCATGACATGCTGCTCACCAAAGAGACACAGCACGAAGCACAGGGGGAAAACCACCTTGGTGTTTTACTTCCCTCTCTCTGGTCCCTTCGTGATCTTGTGCCTTGGACAGCCTCACTCCCTTCTCAGCTCCCACAGGGAAGTGCTCACTTACTAAATCTTCAGGTAGCTGTGAGCTGGGAGGGATGGCAATGCTGCAGGACAGAGTCAGCATTCAGAATGGTCTTGGCAAAGATACATATGGAAAAAAATATGTACAGCTCACTGGGGATGAAAGGAAGCAATTACACATAGTGAAGAATAATCAATTGCAGCTTTGCAGCAAAGGAGATGGGTAACTACAGACAGTGAAATATCATAGCGTTGAGGAGAACACAAAAATACAATGTGGAATGAATAAGAAACTGTAGAGACTGTCACAGGGGAGGTGTTGCATTACTGAATATAGGTAAGTCTTCATGTGCTGAGCAATACAGGAGAATAAAGGGGAACCACCAGCAAAGAGGAAAGGCAGAGGTCAAGGAAAGTTGGAACTCTGAAATGAACTCTAGGGGTGATTTTCAAGACAGAAGGTGTGAGGAGGGGGATGAAAAAATGCTTCATTTTATGCTCACCAATCATCAATGCCTGTGCTTACTTATTCACTGGGATCTTAGAGACAAGCAGTGATTCCAGGATATCTACTGATTGCTTATGTAGAGATCACTCTTAAGACTTACTTACCTGTTCCAGACAACTCACACATTGCAATTCCCAACCCTCTACCTTAATAAACAGGGCAGAAACATATCTTTGACTAGGCTGGACTGCATAAACTGTCCTAATCTATATATTTATCACTTTGATAGATTTCTGCACTGAACTAGCAGGAGCTATTAAGTCTCCTTCAGTCACTTCTGGATTGACTTTTTCCAGTGTACAAAACCAAAAGGATGACTGATCTTCTAGCAGATTATGATTCACCACCTAAAATTTTGACATTTCTCTTGGGCAAAGAACCTTGCACACCAAACACCATCTCTCTATTAGCCTTCAACCTGCTGACAGACCAGTAGAGGAAGTCTGAATGACAACATAAGGCAAACTTGAAAGAAAAGTATTTTACATGTCTTTACCATAAACCTTCTGCACCCAGGGGTTTCTACACAGCAGTTCAGATAGTACCTGCTGGATTACTACACTGAAAGATGTGTACACAAATACAGGCTTCTGGAGTATGGTTATCTAAATATGAACCAGAAAAATACCTAAACATGGACTAGCCCTTCCAAAAGAAAATGCAAAAATGCAGAACGCGCATGAACTGACCTCAGAGCACCCACAGGCAAACGTGTGATCCACCAGAAAAGAAGCAAAATTCAGGAGCCTCATTCAGCATAGCACCAAGGTCATATTTCCTCTCATGACCCTGGTGTGAACTGATGTGCCACAGCTGCCTACGCTGCTGGGCAGCTTGGCCTCTCCAGGGACTTCACCAGAGACTCTGCTACATGAAAAAAAACGCAAAAATAGCTCTTGTTATGACACAGTAGTCTTATACTACATCTTTTCATTCATTTTCACAGCTCTGTATAGTCTGCATAGTTCCACAGACTATGTATAATCTCAGATTACAACCCAAATTCACTACTCTGTGTCTTTCAAGAGAGCAGCACTTGACTTCCAAGAGGACAACAGCGTTTAGGAATTGCAATATTGGGACTGGTCAGCAGAGGGCAATGCCAGGATCAAATTTGGGACGCTCAAGGCAGAGGCATTCCGGCTCCTACCCTTCTCCACCGCGCGCTGGCCTTGACCAGTTCGGGGAGTGAGCAAGTTCAGACCTTGTGCTCACCAAGACAAGACTCTCCGAAGCCATAAGTTGGGATGCTTCCTCTCCTTACAAAGAAAGTGAAAGTAACAGAAAATATCAAGCTTATAAACACACAAATCTCAATGCAGGGTGAACTACAAGCGCTCTGCACAACTGAGACATCCATCAACAGCCTCCAGTCCTCTACACAGGTAAAAGAAGAAGAGTTTTTCCAGGCATCATTTCACCTCCATCTGGCTTCCATCTGCCCACCACTTCACTGAATTGTGGAGCACCATGTACACACATTTTCTAATAGGTGTTATTGAAGACATCTATTTTCCTTGACACTGGTGCCATGACATAACTGAGTTAGGAAAGTAACATCACATCAAGAGAAATGTGTTTTGCAGCACCGGTAACAAGAGAGATGCCAGAGGAGCTGTGTTTTGAATGGCTTGTTTTTTTGTTTTTGTTTGATTTGCAACTAAGTCACATACCAGCCTCAGCTACAGGTGACTCAGCTAAGTTGAAACCTGTAGCATGAAAAATGAGAGAACTAGTTATGTGCAAAAGTACCATGTAATCAATGTCTTGTTTTGTCAAAGTAAATGAGCACTTTGGTGATCAGCAGAACAAGCAAAATTGTTTCTATTAGATTAGTACTTTGAAGAGGATCTCCTATACTGCGTTACACGAAATAAAGTTTTTATCACAATTTCACTAGAATCACCTGAGGTATGATTTCCATACTTCCAAGCGCTTTATTGAAAAAGGTCCTACCTGTGGGTATGAAGCTAAACCTCTACCCTACTAAGATGACACCTTTCTATCTTCCTCCTTTGTGAAAAAAGGACATGGTTACTTCGCCTCAAAGTTTTGCTGTGATATTCTGTGCATTTCTGTTCGAAATCATCCAGAGTACCTATTAATCAACCTGGATACAACCCCAACTTTCCAAGGAAGCCAAATGTTGATGATCTGGATATTTGTCTGAACTTGTTCCCAATACCTATGTTTAGAGCAAACAATGCTATTAATGATCATAATAGACTAGTAATATTTGTTGAGAGTTTACCTAATGATCAAATATGAGAATTTATCCTTGAAAAAAAACTTGTTTTCTGGTTACATTATTACATCATTATTTATCAATTTAATTAGTGCTACTCCAGTAAACGTTTAGGTGCTCCTCAGCATGTTTTGCAAAACTGCGTGCCAAAACTGTGTTCTGCATTTTTCCCCCTCTCAGACTTGCAACACCTCTAAGAAAAAAAAAACAAACAAAACAAAAACCCCAAAAAACCAAACCACACAACAAGCCAACTTTTCTCATTGTTATATCCCCAGGTTTCTGAGGATCTATAATTTCACTGCTGATGTGTTGTGAGGCAGCAGGGAAGTGCCATAACCATGTTTATTTCCTTTTCAGCAGCAGAACATTTGATCTGTTGGTGGTCCCTGCCAGGGCTGGTTTGAAGCTTAATGAGCTGCATTCACTTTTAACAAGTGTTGTGGAAGAAAGAATATGTCTAGAAAATAGTAGTGCTGTCGTGTAAGTAACAGGATGGCAGGTATCAATGCAGAGCCAGAATGGCCGGAAAGTATCCTGACATTACTCTTACTTGACAAGCTTTATAGTGTAAACAAAAGAGTATCACCCAGTTCTTCCTGCCACACAGGGAATTATTCTTTGCTTTATTCTATTGTGAAATGCTGTCTCACACAGCTTTCACATTCACTTCCTGCTGACATTTATGCTGCTCTTTCCTTCATGGTCTGTATCTATCCCTCATTCTATTTTTACAGCATTTTCATCTCCATTCTCACATTTCAGAGTTTCTCACCACTTCAGAACTATTTCTCTCAACAACAATTTCTGCTTGACCCTTTCCTCCTCCTGTTGTCCAGGCACAGTGACCTGGTACAGAAGAAGAAGGCAATGAATAGGCTTTGAGGAGGAACATGCTATAGAGCAAATACCAGAGCAAGTTTCCTTTGAGAGGAACTGCTACTTGTTAATTGCAGTGAAAGTAAGTTAAATGTCCCTAAATATGGAAGAGTCATTTTACTTTTTTGAAAAGATGCAAAAATGACTATTTAAAAAAAATTATGGATCCATAGAGGAAAACCAATGGGCTATGGAGGGGAGAAGGGGTGTAGACCCCTTCTCACATTCTTGATAACTTTGTACAATGGACAAACACTGAAATAGTTATCTGTGTTAAGAGAAGACATCGCTTCAACAGTTTCTGCATGCTTTGCCATGACAGAGACTTAGAGTAATGCTGGAGCAGTCTAAAGAGAAGCAGATGTTCAGTACAGTTTTATGAGCAATAATGCTTTAAAAAGCACAGGGTTACTAACTTCTAAAGCAGAATTAAACAACCTCTGAGGCACTGAACTAACTGCACCATGAACCTGTGCTAGATGGAAGAAAAGTTCACAGGAACAGCAGTGTGTGTCTTCACTCCTCTCCCTGCTTCACAACACTTACCTGTAACATGTTTTCAAAAGTAAGCATGTACTGGACTTTTTAAAAAAAGTTATTCAGGTGCTATGCTAGGCTACTTTTTAAAATATTTTCTCTGTTTTTCCATCCATGAGAAAAGAGAAAAGGAGACCGGTGTTGCATTCTACAAACTTTGTTAGGTGCTTTAAAAATGCCTTCAAATTAACAGGCAAAATACTTGACAAAGAAGCAAACACATACAAACTAGCGGTACTGAGTCCCATCATCCATAAGTATACAGACCAGGAAAAGCAAGTTTCACTGGCTACCACCATATTCCTGAGACGAAGCATCATTTCTACTAGTTTTCTTTGGAAGGAGCTGAGAAAAGATACTTGGTAAAACCCCGCCTTGAGGAATAGTCACACAGGCAAAGAATTTGTTCAGTTCTTCATCACTTCTCACAGCCAGCTGAATGTGCCTGGGCAGGATCCTTGTTTTCTTGTTGTCATGTGCAGCATTCCCTGCCAGCTCCAGGACCTCTGCTACCATGTACTCCATTACTGCAGCCAGGTAGATGGCAGCGCCAGAAGCAATCCTGTCAGCGTACTTCCCTCCTTGAAGGAACCTATAGATACGGCTCACAGGGAACTGCAGACCTGCCCTGGCTGATTTGCTTTTTCTTGATGCACTTCCAGGCTTGCCAGCCACTGCTTGCTTCTTTCCACGTCCAGACATTCTGACAGGTAAGGAGACAGAGGGCTGGACGTCTTCAAAACACTCAGGTGCTTGGGCTGCAGCTAATGGATAGCAAGAGGAGGCAACAGCAAGGTCAGTTACCCTTTCTGCTCTTTCACATCAAGGAGAGAGCTCATACTTTTCTTGAGGAAAGACCTCACCACACACCACAGTTCATCAAGAGCAGAGCTAAAATTTTAACTGTTATTGCCCTTTTACAGCCTGCCTTTTAGGAGAAGGATCTCCCTGCAAAATCTGTTAAGGGCTACTGAAGTTAGATATGAAAGGCTCAGAAGAAGAGAGGCTTTACCCTACTAATTGGAATGTACTTGGAATTGAGGCAGTAGGATTACTTTAAACACCACAACTGTTACCTCAAAGCTAACTTGAGGCCCAGCATGCCTCTTCTTCCAAGAGGAATCTGTATTATAACTTCTCCCACTATCAAGTTACAACTTTCCTCCATTTTAAATCTAAAAATGGAAAAATTCTTGCAGCCCACAGCTTGTTATACCTAAAATACTCCAGGATATTTTCATACAAAGTTTTAAATTAATTCCCCAAGTGTTATTCTCTGGCTACTATAAGAGTACTACTGGAGGCCTTCTGCACCAGAAGAAGGATGAATTGATTTGGACAGCACAATGCAGACTAAAGAATAGAAGTTACCGTCTAGTTCCTCATGATGAAGGAAATTCAGCCCAGCTAGAATACTCTTACAACTGAAGCAGCAAAAATACTTATTTAAATAACATTTCTAGTCTATGAATAAATAGCACAGTTAGCTTCCAGCACAGCTGTTTGCAATATACAAGAACACCCATCACTACATTAATATATAGGGTTTTTACAGCAAGGCTTAAGTATCTAAGAAAAATTAGAATAAGCTTTGAAAAAAGGTGAAAAAAAAAAAAGGCGAAAATTAAGAAAACCCAGCCCCTAATAAAATTCAAGCAAACCAAACCATAAGTTCTTATCCCTATTACCAGACAATACTTTTCCTAAATTACTCACAGTACAGGCATACTGTGCAACAGAGGCAGCTAACTTACAAAATAACATGAAACCCACAGCAGCTCCAAATCTTCCCCAATATGCTATTAATTAAAAATCAATCACATTACCTTCAAAAATTCTTATTTTGTCTTAGTCTACGCCGTGCTGCAACCTGGCCTCAACCACAATCAAGCCACATAACACCACTACCTCTACCCCTGGGCTGAGAACCTTTTTATTAGCAACTTGTTCTCCTCATCAGTGGGTCACCTGGATAATTAATGAATCATTTGCACACATGCTTAATCTTCCTTCACCTAATCCCTGATTTGGGGCAAAATGAAGAAATATGTTGCAGCTGCTCAGAAGCAAACTCGCTGGGGTGAGGGGGAAGAAGGCAGGCTGTCTCCAAGCTACATTTCAGTCTCACTATAACACTGCCAGTTCTCACCCACTCTGGCTGGAGTATTTGTGTCTGTATGCTGTGTGTAAAAACAGTCCTCTCCTTCCTGATGAAGACGAATAAAAAAGTAGGGAAAGTGGGCTTTATAATTATATTTTTAGTTGGGTGGGAGGGGGAAACTGTGTTTGGTTTTACATGTGTCCTGGGCAGAGTAATGCTTGGTTCACATTGTGTCTGAGCCCCACCAAGTGATGTGATGGGGCTGCTCCTAAGATTTAGGCTTCTGCTCCCTCTTCTGGTAACTGTCCCAGGTGGGGCTCAGGGTTTACTGTGGTTTGGGTGCTTGGCTAGTTCCTCTCAGTTCACCTGGGCAAAAATCTCACCTCAGGCAAAGGAATATTTTTGAGCATCTTTTAAAAAAGGAGTGCTCGCTTCCTGCTCATACTCCTTCTGTTTTTGTTTTCTGGCTTTCAAAGTAGGTCCCAACCAGCAAAACACAAGAACCATGGGGGCAAACAGTATTTCAGCCACGGAAGATGACTGTTTAAACCAGAGGGTGCTCCCAGAAGCCCAGGCTCTGGCAAAACATTCAGCCAACAGAACTGTCATGAGCAGCTCAGCCTTTGGTTCTGCCTGCCAGATACCAACTGTGGGTCAGAGCCTCCCAGCATCTGTATTTGTGGCACTCACCCACTTTTCCCCCAAGGGTGAGCATCTAGTCCAAGCTGAGTGAGGTTGAGTTTCCCACCACCTCAGGGCATTGGACAACTGGTATGGGGTACCCTCCACACATCCAAATGCTCACCGTAAGGACTGATGTCCTCTCAAAGCATAGCTGTCCATTTCGTGCAATTCAAAGGCAGAAAAGGAGGCTGTGCCTTCCCTTTAGCAACCCAGACTTAGCACAGGTAAAGTGGCCAGCCCACTTCAGAATAACTGGCTGTTAATGGGCTGCCCATGATCTTATGACATGTGGAAGTGGGGCTTCTGAATTTTCATTCCAGCCCTTGCCAGAGCTGAGACGGTCCTTCCTCCATGTGCCCAAACACAGCCTTAAGGCCTGCTAGCAGATTCTTTAGGGCCCTTTTTTGGGGACTGAGATCTGGGCTCCCCCTTTCTGGATGAGTATCCTGTCCATTGGGCTCGAGCACAAAAAGAGGGGGAGGGAGGCAGGAGCAGGTCTCTTCCCTCTTCTCTGCTGAGAAGCAAGCTGAGAAGATCTACTCAGTTCTTTGAGAGGGCAGGCCTAGGTGTATTGTATGGAATGGGGTGTTGATCTCAAGCAGATTTGGGTCCTCACACTTGACACACTTCTCAGTTGTTTTCTGAGTGACACTTTACCATGGACTCAAAAGTGAAATAAAAGTAACTATCTAGAGATATATTTCTGGTAATGTTAGTTGGCTATGATCCAATCCTAACAAGATTACAAGTACAGCTAATTAGGCCTATTAAGAATAGATAATATAGGCTTGATTGCTTATTGTATTTTATTTTATTTTAGCAGATCAGGGAAAGAAAAATAAGCAGACAAACCAGTGGGGAAATAAAGCAGGGTATGAAATGCAAACGGATAAAAAAGGCTCAGTGAAGTGGCAAGAGAAAAGCTACAGGGAATCACAGAATAAGACTGGCAGGGAGCACGGTGGGTCACTTGCCCACCTTCCCTGCTCAAGCATGGTTATTTTCTAGGCCAGGTTCGATGGGCCTTTAAGCAACCCGGTTTTCTGGAAGGTATCCCTGCAGGGGGATTTATGATCTTTAGGGTGCCTTTCAGCCCAAACAATTCCGCGGCCCTTTCCAAGCGCCCACGGCGGCGGGGAGCCCGCTGCCGCCGTGCTCAGCCTTATTAGGCGGTGTGGGCAGCNTGAGCAGCCGCGGTGCCCCCGTGCCCCCGCACCCAGCCGTGTGCGGGCGGTGCCGCGGGGCGAGCCCGGCCGGGCCGAGGGCTGGAGCCCCGCTGAGAGCCACGGGCCGCCCTCCCGGCCGAGTGCCTGGGGGGGCCGGGTTCGTGCCGCTCTCTCGGGGCTGAGGGGGCTCTTTCGCGGCGGTGTGGGTCGGCAGCTCCCTGGCTGGGGT